>JBBYHM010358454.1:0-19867 GCA_038381775.1 Adansonia rubrostipa | reverse complement strand
GTTTGCTGAATTTCCTGATCTCTGATGCTTACCGGACTACACAAGCCTTCAAATTTTCAATTGAAGCTATATGAATTTTTATACACCGTTGATTAATTCATGGAAAGAAAAATAATTGGGATTAAGATCTAGTTTATTGACAACATTGAATGTTGTTTAATCTTCTAATATTTTATTATAATATTTTTAATTTTGTTAATTTTTGAATAAAAATACTAAAATTGATAAAAAAATTTGTCATTTACATTAATATTCTATGACATATTTCAATTATGTTATTTTATTTAAAAATTAACAAAATTAAGAATAATAATATTAAATTATATTGATAAATTCAATAATAAATCATACTATAATTAAAAAAATTGACCTTAATTTCCAAGTAAAATCATTCTATTAAGGCTATCATTTTATCTCCTAATGTTAAAATTCATTGATGAATTTTGATTTTTTTATTACAAGTAGACCTTTCCATGAGTCAGAAAGCTCATCCAACATGGTCGGGCCGAGTCAACTTGAAACTGTATTTTTATATTTAAATAATATATTTTAATTTTAATTTAATTATAAAATATATAAAAAATAATAAAAAATAAATTTTTAATAAAATGAATAATAATTCAAATTTAATGGGTAAGCTAAGCCAAGCCATATTTAGATCTGAATTTAAAATTAAAAATTTTTTCAAATCTTAACCCAGCCTGATCCACCTATTAGACACCTCTAGTTGCAAGTAAAAGAAAAACAAATCTTTAAGTAGGAAAATAGGAAGGTAACAATTTTTATTTCATAAATCTCATACCATTCTCAAAGGTTAAAGAAAAATTGAGATTTTTCAGTTAAAAAGAAAAACTCATTCTCTAATTGTTGTGGTATGATTTTGGGAACTGATAATCTAATCGATATTATTTTGATAATTTTAAATAAGATATAATTATACGATATAAAAAATAATTAAAATATAATGTATAATATGATATGAAAAAAATAATATAAAAATGATATGAGTATGTTAATATATCAAAATTTATATAACATTAATTGTTAAAATATTAACATTTATATAAATATATAATATCTTAAATATAATTATAACAAATAAAAATAATATAAATACGATAAAAAATATATTTCATTTTAGGTAAAATTCCTTTTGCTCTGGTAATCTTCCATCCAAATTTGAAGTGGGGGGAAAAAATGAAAATCATGTGCATTTTGTTTATGAAAAGAAGGTGTTCTGTCTCATCCAAACAGGTACAATAATAATCAATCATTTTAGTTTTTAATTGGTACTCATAAGGTTTCCCATGAGTCTTGCCATCTGAATCAGATCACATTTCTATATTGACTTTTTCTTGATCCTTTATTTTTTGTTGTATTTCATTTTTTATCGATTATATAAATATAAATATAAATATAAATATAAATATTATTTATAAATTATTAAATATTTATTATTTTATTATTACATAAGAGATTTTTAAGAGTGAGATAAGAGGATGATAAAAAAATATTTTTTCTATCTTGATTTTAACTTATATTAGAGACGAATGTCTTCTTTAATTTAATAACAGTGTCGATGAATGTTATCTCCAACTTTTTAAAGACATAGTTTTAAATTTTAGAGAAGATTTTTTATCTTTAAAATTTTTAAAATAATTTTTCAGCTTTTTAAGATAATTATTAATCATTCTTAATTTTTTTTTAAAATTTTGTAATATTTTAAATATGAATATGATATATATTTTAATTATATCATTATTTTTTATTTATTTTTGTATTATGTAAAGTATGACAAGGTTCTTAGTATTTTGACTATTGGATTGGTATCAATCCACTTCGAGAAGGTCAAACACCACCAACAATATCTTATAATGAACATTTTTGCAATAATTTTAGATTTTGACACTTATTTCCTGTTTTAAAGTCAATACATTTAAAAATAATTGATACGATATAATTATACAAATTATATTTATGTTTAAAATTTTAATATAATTAATAAACATGAAAAAAAGATAATAAATATATCAATCTTATTTCTGATCATTTGATGCTTCAAATTTATGGTAATGATTTGATGAGGGCTGATCCTTGCTATGTTTAGACATCAAAAACAGATAGAGGCCAAAGACAATCGCAATCGCTCCAATGACCCCATAAGTCGAGTTGGCTCGGGTAATGATTTATATTTTTTAAATTTGTTTTGTTTAGAGTTAAGTTAGGATTTACCTGAAAGTTAATTTTACTGTTTATAATAATATGAAAATATTATTTTTATATTAATATTTATATTTTTTAAATTAAATTTAAATAAAAATATTTTTTATTATTAAAATAATAATTTAGGATGGATAGATTTGAATTTATAAAAAATTTATGCTCAACTTATACAAACCGCCCAACCTATTAATAGGTCTAGTTGTAACAAAATATTACATATTAGCACATAATTACAAACCGGTAAAGATATTATGTTTATTCTGATTGTGCATGTAACAAATGCTATAAGATCATTATAACAAAAATATCGATAATAAAAAAAATCAAAATTATAAATAATATTATATTATAACTATTATTTAAATCCGTCTATTAATTAATCACAGGAAATTCTAGCCTGGAAAGCCTTGTAATTCAACACCATCTAGTTTGTTCATTGAGTTTTACTCGGTACAATTGAGAATTCCTTAACACCGTAAGCTGCCTTTGTGAATTTGCTATCCGATTGTATGGACCAGACTGCATCATTACCAGCTTCCATTGCCAGGGCTACCATGCTTCCTTAATTGTAGATCTAGGCGGGGCTCGACCCGTATAGATTGAGTTTTGGATAATTTTATCCAAATTACTATTTATTATTAAAAATAATATTTTTTATTTAAATTTATTTATAAAAATACATAATTATTAATATAATAATATTTTTAATATTTTAATAGTAAAATAAATATTGAAATAAATTTTCGAGTTTTAACAAAATTTTTTAAAAATTTTTCAGGTCACTACTTAATACGACTCATGGATATGGCTACTTCGATGGTGCCTACCAAGAAGATTAGAGCCGTTGGGGAAAGCTAAGCAGGGGAAAAAACAGCCTTTCTGTACTAAAGATCAGACATAAATATTTCATTACTAAGAATAGACCTAGCGGGATTTGATTTTCACCATTTCCTTTGGTTTGATGATGCAAGGAAGGAAATACGTATACTAGACCTGTTAGGGCTTGATCTTTTACTAATTCGGATCAATTTAATTTAAATTAATATTTATTTAATTATAAAATATAAAATTAATTTTTAAATTTTATTAATTATAAATAGTAAATATGAGTAATATAGATAGATCAAGTTTAAATAAAACGAGATTGGATAAAATATGTAAAATTTTTTTGGATTGCGGCTTAACTTATAGATATTTCTAATGTATACTAAGTATTTAGCACATATAGGCTAATGGTTGAATATAGGGTGACCCTCTCACGTGAATAAGTATCTTTTTGAAAGATAAATTCGTGAATACCATACGTCAAAATAAATAATATTTCACATGAATTAATCACGAATCAGATATTAACACATGATATCTAAAATTAGCAAGTCATTCACTTTTAGAGTACTTAGTGATCTCACTTGAATTAGATCGAAAATCTAAAATTTTCTATCTCAAAAACTATAAGATAGCTAGATTTGATATCTTTGAATACCATACAAAAATATTTTAAATACATGATATAACACATTAACAATACGGATTAATATAAAATATTTAATATACATATAATAATTATATTTAATATTTTAATATATTTATATTATATTTATATTTATATAATTAAAAAAATATGACATGTATAATCTAAAGGCATGAGCTTCAACTTGAAAGAAAGCTTGTTAAAATATCGTTACTCAATTTCCATACTTTATTGTACAGAATTTAAACGTAAACTCCTTGAATCATCCTAGACTAGAGCTCGTTGGTTTTTTGCTTAATAAGTGAATCAGTCCACTTTATTATTTAAAATAATATTAAAAAATAAAAATATTTTATTATTTATATTTATATTATATTTATATTTAAATAAAAATAAATTTTTATTATATAAATAATTTAAATTGAATCAATTTATTTAAATTATAAAATTATAAAAAAATTTTATTTAATGAACTAAACCTTTTAACCCAAATGAGCTGTCGGCCATCGTTACGTCTACTACTTAGATACGTTTGTCTCATCTTAAAGTAGTCAAAATTAACATCCATCAATCAAATCTTATTTAGTTTGCCACTATGTATCCTACTAGCCTAGACATCCTAATCAGATTACATCGACAGCAGTTGGTTTTTTTTTTTTTTTTATTGCCATGACTAGGTTGTTCACTTTCAAGTCTTTTTTTTTAATATATGTGTGTATATATATATATATATATATATATATATAGATATATAATTATGGTATTTAAATTTAAAAGTAAATATTAATATAAATATAAATATAATTAATAAAATTATTTTTATATATTTAAAATATTATGTTTTATATTTATATATAAATATATATTAAATATAAATATTAAAAATAAATATTTTAAATAATTAAAAATAAATTTAAATAATATAAACTATAATCATAATTTGATATCTACTCATCACAATTAGAAGTCAACTCTCAAATGATATCTAATTTTAAAAATTTAACTTAGTGGGATGACCTTTTTAATAGTTTACAATCTTTGATTTTGACCCCTCTTTCGTTGTTTTATAAACTTTAGCCAATGGGATTTAAATTTAAACATACTTACATATCAAAGAAGCATTGCTCTCGGCCTCTAATGTTGATTTGATGGGATGGATTTTCTGGCTCTAAATTAAAGCATAATAATGAAAGGTGGATAAAATTTCAGCTTTTTGTAGACAAAATGCCTTTCTTTTTATTTATTTGTGGATTTGATTACATGTATAAATACTAAACTAAATTTTAATTTGTCAACAAAAAATGCCATCCATCTCATGCTTTCATAAGCTTAGGCCATGCTCTAATTTGCCTTTAGAAATTTTCCATATGAAATGCAGCATAGACATAAATTACCCATGTATTAATCTTTATCCATAGTTTTGAGGAAAAAGGAAAATCTTGGACCATTTTTTTTTCAGGTTACTTTGCCTGGTATTACAAAAGGGGTGCATCATTATGTGACGGATCAATGGAGTTTTACCAGATACAATCAAAACATGATCTCAAATATTTGCACATGAGATGACCGTTTGCTTTTGTTTTGATTTTCTTCTTTTCCAAATATGAAATTAACGATAAGCAAAAATTCATATGCTACTTGAAATTCATAGAAAAAGAAGAAACTAGAGACAGATACAATAAGAAAGCAGAGTTATACGAATATGTTGTAGAAATAAGAACGAGAGAAAAGACAGAAGTGGTACAAAATAAGATGAGATGAAAATAATTCTCTTACTCACAAATTTAGAGAATAATAATGTAGGGTTTTTCGATCTTTAAGTTTGAGCTTAATAAATTTTTTAAGATTTAAGTTTTTAAATTTGACACATATTTTTAAAAGTTGAAAAGCTGTATGCATGCTAATATTTGATTGAAAAATTTTCATTTTATATTATTATATAAAAGTACATTTTATTCTATTGTACTATTATACTTATTTTTAAATTTTTAAAAATTTTAGTGCAGTTGTCATCAAATCAAATTTAACTATTTTAGTAAGTTGAATATCACAAACTTGAGTAAATTTAGATGCATGATTGATAAATATGAAACTTGTTTTCAACTAATTTGCTTATTAATGAGTTGAACAGTGCTTAAAAAACAAAAAGATTAGCTCTTATGAATTGTTTCACTCATCCATTAACATATTATACATGAAAGACCCATATCCATATCCATATCTATATTCATATCCAAACATTTTACTTAAATTTGTTTTCATATATTTGGAGGATTGTTTAATATACCCGTATCTAGAGGTGTTAATGGGCTAAGCTAGGTCAGGTTCAAGTCGAACCTAAGAAACTTGTCACAGGCCATTATCTTTTTTCCAAAAGACATGCCTGATGAGATGTGTAGCGCACCCAATTATATGCCCAAAAACCTTTTTTTTATTCGATGTGGGATTAATACAACATACTTATTTCTTTAAAGCACTTGACATAACATTCTCCCTCACTCAATCTCTTAACGCCCCCCTACGGGCTTATCCACTATTTTTGCCTACCTTACACCTAGGATATTTGGCGTGGAATAACGGTTGGTTCACCTTGCCTACCTCACTCGTTGAGGTGCTCAGCATGAAATCAGATGGTCAAATGTTAGCTCTAATATCACTTGTCACGGGGCTATTACCCTCTTCCCAAAACACATACTTGATGAGAGGTGTAGGACATCCACTTATATACCCAAAGAGCTTTTTTTCTTATCTGATGTGGGATTAATGCATCTTGCCTGCTTTTTTAAGGCGTTTTGCATGACATTCTTCCCCATCCAATCTTCTAACGCCTCGGTCATGGGCTTCTCCACCATTTCTGCCTACCTTATAACTAGGGTGTTCGGTATAAAGTCATAGTCGGTCCATCCTGCCTACCCCACCTATTGGGGTGCTCGATGTGAAATCGAATGGTTAAGGGTTGGCTCTAATACCACTTGTTACGGGACCATTACCCTTTTTCCAAAAGACATGTCTAATGAGTGGGGTAGGTAGGGAGGACCAATTATGACTCCGCACCAAACAACCCAAGGGCAAGATAGGTAAAAATGGTGGAGAAGCCCCGTGATGAGGGCATCATGAGATTAGGTAGAAGAGAATGTCACGCCAAGCACTTTAAAGAACTAGGCAGGGTGAGTTAATCCTACGTCGGATAAGAAATGAAAGGTCTTTAGACATATCAGCGGATGCGATGCACATTCCATCAGACATGTCTTTTGAGAAAACGATAATGGCCCCTTGACAAGAATAGTATCAATATTATTTATGCATATCCAAGCCTGGCCCGAAATATGGATTTATTTTACCTAAGCCCGCCTACATTTGTAAATGGGTACTCCAAATCCGTTTAGATATGTAGATATTATTTTTTTCTTATTTATTTTTTAAAATATATTTTTCAAAACTTAGTTTTTAGTAATTTATTAATTTGCTTTTATTAAGTTTCAAATTTTAAATAACTTAATATATTTTTTAATGTTTATGTTATAATATTACATATATGTATAGTTATATGATAAAAAATTATCTAATATATAAAAATATAACATTAATATATATAATATAATTGTAAAATGGGTCAGGTAGAGCTCGAACCTTGAAAGTGGGAGCCACAACCCGAAGCAATTTTTTAACGAGCTTAATTTTTTTGTCAAAGCCCATTTTTCAAATTTAATATTCCTTTTCAAACTCTCCCAAATATTATATGAACCATTAAATTTGGGTAGATAACTGACTCATGAACACTTTTAGCTGTATCTAAATATGTGTTAAACTCAAATACTTTAAAAAATTAAAACGTCAGAGTAACATGACTCTCATAAAGTGTTTCACTCATCCATGAACATGCTATACGTGAAGATCTCCTGATATATCAAAATTAACAAGCAAGATGATCTAAGCTAGCTCCAAGTTTGAAAGGGATTTGAGTAGTATAAGGAGTTGCGCCACTTAAAAATGTATGATCTATCTTTAAAATGGAAGCTTATACTATCTGCTTCACTTAAATCTTAACATCTATAGCACAAATTTGGAACTTAGAATATGTTTTGATATTGGATTGTAGTTTTTGAGTTTATAATCAACATACGTATATAATTATATTTAAATATAAGTACGAAGATATAATTCTCTAATAACTTTTTGAAATATATGAAAAATTTTAAAATTTTAAATATACTTACATCAAATACATATATATCTAATACTTCTATCAAAGTCCAACTAATATAAATCTTCGTACCGTTCTTTTTATTTATTTTATCTGTGGATTTATATGGGTCAATGTTCCTCACTTTGCCCTTGAGACAAGGCATTATTAACTCTAAGTCTAATTTCCAACATTGAGATATTTATGGAAAACAATTTTTCCTATTTTAATTTGCATGGAAGTTAAATAGATTTTAGTATCCGAGTGTTCAACTTAATGGTTGATATATAATTTTTTTTACTTAAAAAATAACATTTAAATTTTTTTAAAAGAAATCATAGTTTTAGAAAAATAAATTATAAATATCAAGATTCAAAACTTAAATTAATTGGATATAATCTTTTTGTATAATTATTTAGATCAATTAAGTTTTGATTTAGCATTTGAATCTTCTTCTCAAAGTGAATTTAGTTTGAATGAGAAACAGTCAAATAAAAAGTTTTGAAAATACAAAAGGTATCATCTACAACATGTGAAGTAGGTTTAATAGTTTTAGATACAATAATATGATAATAAACATGATTATAAAGGATAATATTAATATAATATAAATTTTGATAACTCATGTAATTGTGACATGTTCATAAATTATATTGAGTCATAATTATATTTAAAATATTTAATATTTGAATATATTAATAATTTATATTTTATAAATTTTATAATATGAATGTATTAAAACTATGTTTATATTATTTTTCAAATTGTATAATTGTGTCTATTCTTATCAAGGGAAAATTGAGAAATTATGAGAAGTACGCGGAGGATGACGTGTCAATAAATCAATCAAATAAAAATAAAAGAAAAATGAATTATCTTCAAAAAGTTGTCAAGTTGTGGCTGTAGTTTAGTGGTAAGAATTCCACGTTGTGGCCGTGGAGACCTGGGCTCGAATCCCAGCAGCCACAAATTTTAAATAATTTCGTGAAGCCTTTTTCCCTCATTGGTTTTTTTAGCTAAATGAAAAAACACAAAACGCTGTCGTTTGCCTCCGAAAGCCGTGACTACAAAGTCAATAAAGAGCGTTTTTTTTTTCTTTCAACTATCAGCTTTCGATTCGACTGTTGCTCCTTCTTGAGGTCTGCTCATTCCTTTGGCGCTTTGGCCTTGCCCTATAACCGTGAAGGTGCATCGTTTCTTATTCAATCGCTCCATTTTCTTACCTTTGTTTTTTTTTCTTTCGTTAATAACTGTAGCAATATGTCACGATCTCGAAGCATATATCTGATTTTCTTTATATTCACAGTCGACAAGTAGATTAAATTTTTTTCCGTATCTTTTGGTTTTTTTCTATTCGAATATTTGAATTTCCAATTCTTGAATAGTGATTCATATCGATTTTAGTTATATAATTCGAAAACTGAATGATTTTTTTTAGTAAACATTGATCGCATAGCGGAGTGGATATCGCGTTAGACTCCGGATCTATAGGTCGTGGTTTCGAATTCCACTACGATCGTCGTCAGCAGTTCAATCTTTTTCTTTTTGAGTAATTTAGGGGTTTTTTAAAAAATATATATATATAAAATTTGAACTGTAAGAAAGAAATTTGACGAGGAAGGTATATATTAAAGCTCAATGAGGTGCACATTGATGGTTTAAAGGATCTAGAACTGTTTCTTCGCGCATGCATATATATACGGTTATGTTATCCAGACTTGGGGGACGAGTGTTAGAGATAGATATGTATCAATCATGGATATGCTTAATTTTTGCTAAGTTTTTTTTATATATTTTGACTCATGTCCAAATATGTGGGTAAAATCTGGATTTGATCATGTGAGAGGGTGGTCGAAAACATGATTTGGAATATTATGGGTTACTGAAGTACATTAAAAAGATTATTGCTGTGTGGCTCCGACTCTTTGCTTTTCTTGAAGTACCCATGTTTGGTGTCCGACGCATATCTGGACATGGGTATGACGATATGATTCTCCAAGGACCACCCAAATACATGAAAATTTTGGAGAATATATCCATACCGGATGCATATCTATATCCGACACTCATGCATGAGTCCGAATAACATAGTATTATTCACTTCATCTTAATATAAAAGTTCCATGACCAATACTTCTTTAAACTCTTTAAATTCATATTTGTTATAATGATTGATTGGATTATCAAAATTACTGTACAAATTGCCACAAAAACAGAATTCCCATGTTAGATACAGATTAGTATGCCAGTAGATGATTTTGGGCCCCCGTAATATAGGTAGTGGATGACCATTGTTAATGTTAGGATTGAAGAGTAGAAAGCTTAATTCTCATTGAACTTAGATTGTTTTCATAGGGATATATGCAAAGGTCCTCTCATTTTGCTGATTTCTACTATTAGCGTAACTAGCTATTGAAGTAAGAGGGTAGTTAATATTAGCAAAATTCTTAACTTAAGTACCTGTGTTCGAACATTCGATAGGGGTACAGGGTTACAGTCCACCAAATATATGGAATAAGTGTGTCGGACACATATTTGTGTATCCAACACACCTCCGAATTCGAGTAACACAGGGATGAACTGAAGTAACATTTAGTCTGGAAGAAATGACTGGCTTTCGCAGCTCTCCTGCCGCAATTGTTTATGATCATCCATATCTAGTTATATTGGTGTTAGAACTGTGAATATTGGCTTGTAATTGCTGTCAGCTGCCATGATAGCTTTTATTAAGATTAGAGTCAATAGGTTTTTGGGGATATCTGGGTCCAAAACGCATGTGTGACACATTTTTTGACATAGTTACGAGGAAATATTTTTTAAAACCTTTTCAAATATATGGAAAATTTAGAAAAAAATTTGGGTATACCGTGTCGCACACATACCCGTATCTGAGACTTGTACCTGAGTAACATAGCATTTATTTTCTTATTGAAGGATAGGTATTGGTTGAAGTTGAGTTAGAATGTACTTAATTTAATGTGACCAAGTGTCTAGAAAATACTTTATAGTATTTGGAGTTTGAAACTTTCTTCAGAATAGGGATTTGTTGCCAATATTTGTTAGAATCACTGATTTGTGGGGATTTTTATTTGCTCATGCAGATGATTGATGATCAGCAGCTGGGATTTCTTGCCAATTTTCTAGGCATTTTTATATTCGCGCTGGTAATTGCTTACCACTACGTGATGGCTGACCCAAAGTATGAAGGAAACTGAAAGGTTATGCAGAGCTAGTGTGTGCACGTTTGCTTTAGAACCTTAGATTATACTTCTACCATTTTAGTATTGTTTGTTTACTGTACCGCAAACTTTGTTTTGTCGATCTTGGCTTTTCTACTAAAGATTGGCATATAATCAAATTTTCTTAAGATTTGAAGCATATATTACCATTTTTCTTCAATGCATTTAGTGAAGCTTTGTCAAGATGACCATTATTTCGAATACCCACATGCACACATATTGGCTGTGTACTAGAGTCCGACGGTGGATGTAGTATTCATGCTTTTTGTGAACAAAATTGTAAGGTTTAATGGGACGAAGCGGATGATATATCTTGGGTTGATATAGACCATGACACATGTCAAGGCATCTTATTTTTAACATTTTGAACAATTCTTGGGAACAACTTAGGCTAGTTCATGTGATCAAAACTAGGACTTCGCCTCAAATTTCTATTTCCAACCAAACACTTGAGTCGAGTCCACGTGATAGCTAGTATCAATCTCAGCTATGTTTCATTGTTTTTATTCATTTTCTTCCAAAGGAAAAAAGAAAGGCTCCCATCTTAGAATTCTTGTGGCTTGTGATGTTGAAATGCTGATTTTTTAGTGCATGACTACCATAAACACAAATGCATCCACATGACATGTTCTTTGCAAGTCTTGCTATCTATATTATTTGGATTCAGGTGTGTGTGCCAAATATGGTATATTCAATTTTTCTTAAGTTTTTTCATGTATTTGGAGGGTTTTGTCTTCATATCTTTGTCTGAATATGTGTCAGATATAGGTGTCAGACACAAATACTTCAAGAAAAATAAAAATTGGGATCAATATAGCTTGCTGTTGTTAACATCTTAAACATTCTATGAACAAATTAAGCCTAGAAGATCATTGGAACTTAAAACTAGGACTTCTACTCAAAATCCTCATTTCCATCCAACCACTTGCCCATTTCCACCCAACCACTTGCCCATGCTCAAGTGGTAGCGGCCGGTTTTGCTGTGTTATTCTTTTGCTGTGTTGTGGTCGTAGAGTTGTATTTTGTCCGAAATTATCGAGTATAGCCCATCCCTTATTGTCAAAATTGCTGTTCTGCTGATGTGAAATGCCTGATTATCAGCAAAGGACTGCCATGATTTGCTCTTATTGTCCATTGTTGTGCTTTGGACTGTTATGGTTGCTCCTTCTCGCTTCCCACATATTTTCTCTGTTTCTTGTCAAACCCATCAATCTACTTATTTAATCTTTTGCATGTGCAGAAATTAAATCCCATTTTGAATGGTTAGGGCCGCTCTTGGGGGGCCAAGGCCCTTATTCATGCTATGATTATGCAGTTACTGCAGCGCAACTAGTGCTTGTTCAATTATTATGTATAGCATGGATTTTCCTTTTTTTTTTTTCTAAAAAAAATTCATTTCTTTGTTGATTTAGGATTAAACATATCTATGAGTTAGGCTATTTATCTGTCTCTTGGTAGGTGTGGTACGTTTGGATTGGATCTTGGACAAAGTGAGTTGGTTTAGTCATAATTATTATTTAATAATAAAAATAATTTTTATTTAAAGTTAATTATAAAAATATATTGATATTAATATAAAAATATTTTTTTATTATTTTTGCTACAGAGATTTGGGCTTTCTGGGTGGGTTGGGCTTGGTCAAAGAATCTAAGATAATTTGGATTGTGAACCGGCTTAACATGATTCGTGAATATCTTTATTTAAGTTGAACATATTTATGTTACTTAAATTTTTATTTCTTATTTTTAAATATTCATGTTTGATATTCATATTCGTATCATACATGGAGATGAGAGTTATTTTTTGAATATATAAATTTTTTTTAAAAAATTTGAGTATATTTTTGTATATATTTATATTTGACTTCTATCTCCAAAATTGGGTAACATAGGAGCATATTACTTAAACGGAGAAAATAGCTACAATTTAATCATCCCTGAAGAAATAAATTGAGTCATAATTTCATAACGTTTTATCTAAAAGATAAATGTTATTGTTGGGGCACTTATTTGAACTTTAAGGTAAAGATAGCATGTAGTTTTAAAAGACTTTGCAAAACAAATGCTTTTAAATTTTGAATACTTTTTAGAATTAATTATTATATTATTTACATATAAATAATAATTTTACACAATTTTGAATGTATTAAATAAAACTTTGTTTTATATAATAATTTTAAAAAAGATATTAACATTATAGAGCTTGTTTGACTGAATTATATAAGATATTAGTAAGATTATATGCTAAATTTTCATAATATGCTTATTAAGGAAATAATTCCATTTAGACTACCGGGTTTTTACCTTTTGCCAACTTTATTCAAGCATTTACAATTTCTTCTTTTGTTCTCAATTGCTATCTTTGATCTAACTACTTTAGATATGATATAATCATAAAAATATATAAATATTTATATAAACATAACGAGAAAAAAAACACTTAAAAATAATATTAATTATAATCATATAAAAATTTATATAATATAAATTATTAATATATATAAATTTATATAAATATATATTATTTTACATATTATTATAATATGTAAATATATATATATATATGAATATAATACGTGCCTTTAAATAATGAAAATACATTAATTAAATTAAACCCTACTTAAATCTTAGTTAGTAACAATAAATAAATAAATAAATAAATAATACAACAACTCTCATGTACACATTAATTTCATTCGCCATGTCATCATGAAAAACAAAGACAAATTAGTAAATCACGTCTTGCCACCATCGTCAACATCATCATCACATCGATTATAAAAAAAAAATTCATAGCATACGGTTCACAGTAAAACTCTACACCATCAAACACCTAAAAATATTCTCTTTCTGTCTCTCTCAATTTCTATATCTACAGATGGAAACGAGAGCCGTTGATTATATAACAGACGAACCGAAAACCCGATAGCAAAGACGATAACCCAATAAACAGAAACCCGGCGAAACCCAACGCTATTGAGATATACGATTGTACGCAAAACGCGTTGGACGTCGTACACGTCTCACTCCCTCTTAAAGTCTTCGCTAACGCCGTTCCCGCCGAGACCGCCGACAATAATAAATATGCGAAAACCTGATAAAATTTTTTGAATTAATTTATAATTTAAAGGCAAAAAATAAAAAATGAAAATTCAAAATTTTTTTTATTAAATCTTGAAAACCTGATCATGGCCGAAGTCGAACCAAACTTGGAGGATTTCGGGGAAGAGAGTGGCGCCGGTGGAAATTTCCCAAACAGAAACGCCCATTTCGAACAGCGAATACAAAGCCACGATCGCGTTTGCGGCGAACACGAATCTGCGGTGAGATTTCCCGTTTTGATTTTTAATTTTTCAAGCTTTTCTTCATTTTGAATTTTAGGAAATTGCATATGAAATTGCTTTTTTTTTAAGAGTGTTTTAAGGTTTCTAAAACTGACCTGAAAGCGTCAAAATCGAACCAATGAGGGGAATCGGAGCCGTGAGAATTAGTGACCATGAAAACGGAGGCAGCGAGGGAGAAAGTGAAAGCGGCGAGTCGGAAGACGAGAATCAGTGAGTTGAATCGTCTGAGTTTACGGAGACTTACAGTGGAGTGAAAGTGAGGGGTAGGGATTCGGTGGTGAGGGGAAGTGGGGCTCTCGCCGTTGCGGAGGGCCTGTGGGGACCGCATGATGATCGACCTGGTGGTGGTGGCTGTGATTTTTGTGATAGAGATGGAAGGGAAAGAGAGAGAGTCATGAGAGAAATAGGGAAGGGCTTGGGAGGAAAATAGGAAGAAGGTGAAGAAGAAGGGGAAGGCAAGGGGATTCACGAGGGAGGGAAATTGGAGTCATGGGATAACGAGGGAAATGAAAGGGAAAGTGCTGCGGAAGAAAAGGAAAAAAATAAATAAATAAATAAAGGAGAAAGCCAGAAAGGGTTTTGGATAGTTCTTTAATCTTTACGTAGGCTTCGAAAAAAATCGAAAATCGATTCAAATTATAATTTTCAGCTCAGTTTCCGTTCTATTTTTATTGAATTCTATTAGGCAGCAATTAAATATATTCATTTTGATTTGATTTTTATTAGTAAGTTAAAAAATTATAATTATTTAAATTAAACTTATTTTTAATTAATTTTATTTTTATAAAAATATTTTTTTACTAAGAAAATTTTGAAATATGATAGAAATTTTTAATTTAAAAACTCAATAAAAAAAGTCAACCCGAACCAATGGAATTCAATTTAGATTAATTCGATTTTGATTCAATTTAAATATATAAATTACTTATTTTCAATTTAAATATACAAATTACTTATTAACTATAATTTTTTCAAAATTGAACCGAATTGAACTTAGCTTTTACTTCTCTTCTTTTCTTTGAGAGCATGAAAGAAAAAACGCTACATTTTTAATAATCATCAAAATAGTATAATAATAAGAGATACTTAATATGATCAACACGACATATTTAATATATTTATTATATATTTTTTTAAACTTTTTAATCTACTTATAATGTCAATCTTTATCTAATTAACTAATTGAAAAAAATTACATGTCTAAGTTCTCTTGAACTTACAACTTTTAGGAGTCAATTAAAAGAATGCATGCATCAAGGCCAATACTTAGTTGCAATAAGCGTTTCATATTTGTGTTGAGAATTTTGGCACACTTAACCATTCATATCATATTTACATTTGTACACTTTGACACAAAAAAGTACAAGAAATAATATGTATTTATCGAATTGTCAAGCCTAATATGAAAGATATAATTTATAATTTCAACAAAGAATGTATAACCTGTTATAACAGAATGGGTTATACATAAATTAAGTTATGTTTAATTCATTGGAATAGAATAAAACTATATTGAAATAGTTATTTTGTGAAAATAAAATAGATTACGAATGAAATAGAATAACTATATGCAATAGTTTGATTTAGTAGAATAAAACAGTAAAAGATTCAAATTCCCTTTGTAAGAATTTTGAATCTTTTAAAGTAATTTTTACACTATCGAAGATCAAAATAGCTATTTAATGGAGAGGTTCGGATAGTGATTGCTTAAAATAAAGTTGTAATAGTCTATTTTACAAAATAGTCATTTTGTAAACCCAACAACTGCATTATTATAACATGCTGTAATATAACTGTTATAGGATTCATATTATAGTGAACTATACACGTTATAATATTCAAATCCTAATATACTATTTTTTTAAAAAATAATAATATCAATTTGGAAAAAAAAAAAACATGGAGTTCACATTATTCTAAATTGAAAGGATTTAACAAAACTGCATTTTTGTACATGATTTACTTTCACCTCGTAAATCTCATTTTTATTGTATAAAATCAAAATATATAATATATCTAAATTAAAATTTTAATAGGAACTTTTTTCCAAATTTTTAATCTACTCTTTTAACCCTCAAATTTCAATTTGTATAACTAATATAATAAATTTTTTAATTTTTTAATATTATTTTAAATAATAAAATAAAATTTTAAATCAAATCTATTAAATTTTAAACGCGGAAACACCTCTACCGACAGGTTGCGGAGCGGTAATAACATTTGAAGATTTGTTTTCCTTGCTTTCTTTAATATCTTATCTTTGAAAAATCTTTGCTTTCTAGTTTCAATGCCATTCTTTAACAATTTTCAGTTGGCTTTTTCCATCGTTGGCTTCACGCGCTAGTATCAAATGTGAATACAAGGAGTTGCCAAATGTCGCTATAGAACTATTGAGTACGGTTCATTGGAGTTTGTCAGTACGCGCTTTAGATGTGACATGGATTTTGAATCAAGTTGTTCCGGTTAGGTTTGTGCTGTTTCTTTGTCTCCCCCATTCATTTGTCTTCACATCTTCATGTTGGGCCAATAGTGAATATTAGTTTGATATTAAACGAATTAAAAAAATAAATTTACATAAAAATAATTAAAATATAATAAAAAATATAATAAAATATAATATTAAATAATAATATAAATATGATTAAAATATATAAAAATATCAAAATTTATATATATGTATAATACAAATTATTAACATTTAAAAATTTATATAAATATATAACATATTAAATATGATTATAATATGTAAAAATAATATAAAAATAATATTAATACACGAATTATCAAGTCTAATGAAAAATTTGATCAAATCGAATTTGAACCGAACCTAAATAAATATTAATAGATATTATGATTTTTTAGATTTATTTTGATTCAAAATATGGACCTTATTGTTTATTAAGGTATGCTCATATTTTCAATTTGGTTCTTCAGGTTCGCCTGTATATATATATATATATATACACACAGACATTTACACACATACATATATGTATTTGTAAATAAAAATTATAATTAATGATTATATTAAATATTAATTATTATATAATAATTTAACAAAATTACATAATATAACACAAGTTTAAACTAAAATATAAAATAGTTATAATATTACTTAATATATATTTATTTTCAATTTAATGTAATATAAGAAATATATTAAATACATATTTATAATTATCCAACCAAGGTGGGTCAAGTCTTATCTGCTCTTATCAAGACCCAACCATTTCGTAAATTGGTCTCTGATACCAGTTTTTATTAATACCAAAGTTTTAGGTTTCACATGCATCAAATGAACATTGAAACCTTAAAATTCTACTTTGTTTTGTAGTCCAACCTTTATTCTAAATAAATAAAAAGATATTCTAATACAAAGTATATAAAGTTATCAAATGTAGGGACAAAAAAAAAGGTTGATAAAGCCATCACCATTTATTTAGACTTTGTTCCAACTTAGACTGCTGATAAATTTGTGTAGGTTTAGATTGGATTGGTTCTGATTGGATTATGATTGGATTAGGTTAAATTTGAATTATAAAAAAATTACTTGTCTTAGGATCTGATTTATCAGTTAGATTTGAAAAAAAAAATCAATTTCTTTATTTAAAATATATATATGTTATTTTAATATTTATAATTAATTTAAATAAAAAATAATTTTTTAAACAATATTTAAAATCAAGTCTATTTAGATTTAAATATTTTATTACAAATTCAACCTAATTCAAATGGATGAGACAGAGAACTTGCCCAATCATCCACAAATCTAGTTGCTAGTGGGGCGTGATTTATATTTCTCTTCTATTTTCCTGCTTGCTCATGACTCATAAGTCAAATCTGAATTTTTAAATTTAACATCCTTACAATAATATATATCTATATAATATATATAGATATATATATGAAAAATTATTTGATACAATTTCAAAGTTAAAAAACTGCGTTAGTAAAATAAGACATGTTTTTTTACATATATATAATTTATTTACATTAATATAAAATTAAATTAATTTTACATATTTTTATAATTTTTATGCAATTAATATTTTAATAAATTAATTATTAAATTTAATAATATAATATATTATATAAATGTATAAAAAGCTTGTTAAGATTCATAACCTTTCCCCCTTTTTTTTTAATTTCTTTAGTTTTGTTTATTACATAACATGAAGGACATAAAGGTCAAAGTATAAGGGGAAAAAAGAAAAAAAAGGAAGTTGGAAGCCGATATGATTCTTTTTTTCAATCATATACTAAAATCTTCTTTTGCTCAGCCGAAATGAAGAAAGTCAAGTTCACAATTATTTTCAAATCTATATTGCTGTTGAAAAGCAAGAAAAAAAAACGATTTCTCTCCTATTTGTTTGGCAATACAGAGATATACTTATGTTAACGTAAAATTAAAGTAATTTTATATATTTATATAATTTTTTATATAATTTATATTTATTTAATTTAATTACTATATTATATGTTCTATTTATATACATCATGTATGTCAAATTTGGAGAGAATTAAAACCTTGTTCACATAAAGAAAGATTATGAATCTTAATAAGTAATTATAGATCAAATTTGAGTAAAAAATTTTATAATTTGAGTTGATCTACTCTAAATTACTGTTTAAATAATGAAAATTTATTTTTATATTTAAATTTATTCATAATATTAATATCAAAGTAATTTTATAATATTATTTTTAAATAATAAAATAAATTTGCAAATCAAATCGATCTCTATCTTAATAAGGAAATAAAAATTAGTCTTGGAATATAATCATCTCTAATGCTATGCTATGCCTTTAGTTAGGGTTGTTGTACCCTAGCCATGAACTATTTTAAGATTCTCAACAGCAAAGGGTCACCTTTATTCTTTCTTAAAAATCATATTATTTTGTTCCCCTCCACATGGGCACAAGCATCATGCCTTAAAATGAAAATTGTGATCCTTTAACCTCAATTATTTTTTTTAATGGGAGATGGGATTATTTAGATTTACCTCTTTAATAAGAAAAATACGTATTAATAATTAAATCAAATGTTCAAATGTCATCTAATTCATTTAATTTTTATATGATAGTAATATACCTGAAAATAATTAAAATCACACATGAACGTTTGACTTGATAATAAATGCACATACCCATACTCAAGAAAATTGAGAATTCAAATGTCTCTCTCTTTAAAAAAAAAATTATAAAATAAAAAAGATTGAAATTGAATAGCATAGCATACACAAAGTATTTTTAATCTCTCCGAATCTCAATGCTTGTAGGGTGTAAAATAGTTTGAATTTTACATAAGTTGATGAATTGAAATAAAAAAAAAAGGAAGGAATTCTTGGATTTCTTTTGGAAGTAGATAATTAGTGTATTAGCTTCTCACGTTTCGTTAAATAGTCGAA
>JBBYHM010358423.1:0-21466 GCA_038381775.1 Adansonia rubrostipa | reverse complement strand
ATCATTTAGTGATTTCATGTAATCAAACATTATATTTATTTAATGTTATAAAGGTATTTCTTTATCCATAAGATTTATTTATAAATATCTTATGTAGACAAAGCCTATGAAACACATTGGCTTTACAACAGAATTGTAAAGAATTATGATTATGAGATCCATATGTACAAAAGCTATGTTTTTAAAAATGTTATAGGTCATCATATTGTCAAGAAAGGGTACTGGCAATGCAAAAAGACTGGCATATGTAAGCATCTATGCATAGGATGTATGCAACTAATTTCATAATTTAAAGTATAGAGATACTTGGGGACATCATATGGGTGCTTGTTATGGTAATGAATTCACTAAACATTACTTGCTACGAGAGTTCCATTCGATATTTCACTCAAATGCTTATGGAAATACTCTTATATGCAGTAGTGTAAATGATCATTCAACTTATGCACTAGGTAATCGGATATAAGGAGTGTCATGCACTAATTCCATCATGAATAGGTCCAGAATAGATGGATTCTTATGGTAGGTAGTTTGAGGTATGGCATCAATCATATGGTAGGTGAATAAGTAGTCTAGAGAGGATTCATCACTCAAAGTGATATGAAGGGACATATCTAACATATACTTGGCCCATTTTAACTCAAAGTCTTTAGCCAATATTGATTATGGAATTAGCACATAAAGGTTGCATACTAATATGGAATGAGCAAAGAGTAGACGTTGAACCATGCTTTTGCTAATTACATGATATTTGATGAAAATATATTTACTACATTGAGATACTAAACATTTAAGGGCTTGTCAAAACCATATTGACACTCCCTATATTTGGGTGGCCATGATGCATTCTTAGATGCCAACCGTAGTCTATAAATATAAAATATTCTTGATTAGGCTATTTTATATTTTACATGATGGGGGCCTAGTGGATCACACACATAAGGTGATTAGTGGAAATTGACTTGAGACTAGGCTAATATTTCTGATACAATTAATGGTTACTTAGGCCCAATTTGAATGAGTTCACATGGGCCAAGGGTAAAATTGTAATTTCTTCAAAATTAAAATTTCAAACCCTAGATATATTGCCTTATGATTGTCATCTCATACAAATGATTTTGCATTTGAAAAATCAACCAAGAAAGCTTTGAAAACTTAGTTGGCATTTTTTCACTAAAGCCTTAACGAGATTGCACGATCTTTGGTTTCTTAGAAGAAATATTATTTTTTCCTTAGCTCCTTGATTTTTCAACCAAGATAAGAGAAATTTTGTTGAAACATGAGCTACTAGCTTAGCTCTCAACAATAAAGTCTCTCCCCTATTGAAGGTTTTCTGGGTCACCTTTGTGGATATCTGTTAGAGTGTAGATGCTTGGAAAACATTATTTTACGACAATAGGGCTTGGTGTTTTTGATAATTAGGTCATGGAATTGCTAAAAGACTCCTTGAGATTGAGGTATGATTGAATCTTGAATAGATTTTTAGGTTTCTTAATCTTAAAAATTAGTCAAGATCATGCAAGATGTTCTTGCTTAGGGAGTCTTGGATTACCTTTGTTGTAATGTTTCTGCTATCATGTTTATACATTATTTGTAAAATTTTTGTAATCTGATTACTTGCTACCCAATACTTCTTGACAACTGTCATCAGAGCCTCCTTGCATCAATGTGATTAATCATGTATTTTAGTTGTTACTAATTAAAAATTTTGTTCTTACTAATTAATTTGATTATCTTTATTCTTACTTGCTGCCCAATACTAATTCATTCTTAAATTTAAAAATTAAAGAAAATTACTTCTTTATGATCTATAAATTTCCAGCAAGATAATTCATGCTTACTATTCAATTTTAATTAAGTAAAATATGATTTTTTATTAACTAAATTGGCATTGGAGTTATTGGTTAACAATTTGGTGTTGACTAGTGCTAAGGTTAGCTTTATTTCAATGCCTTGCTAGGGCTGATTTTCTGGATAGACATTGCTACAATTTTTTCCTTATTGTTCCACATTAAAAGTGTCACGAAAAGTTCATAATGCTTGTTGGAAAGATCAAGTTAAAATCAGAGTTGAAAACATTTTGATTCTGTGCTAAAATTGGTACTCTAGGTCTGCTTGAAACTTGCGACATGTTATTTTCTTTCTTGGATCTTGGTGCGGCATCAATAGCTCTTTGTTGTAAATTTGCTCTATTTTTAGAGCTTTAGTGGGAGGAAGACAATAGTGTTTGAATTGGAGTAGGATGGCTAAGATAGCCATGCGTGGAATGGAGTCTAGTTGGACTAGGATTCCTCTAAGATTTATGCCAAACACAATCCTACATGGAGTGTGACTCTTCCAATTTTAATTTCCTTGAGCTTTAAAATATGATATCATTAGATTAAATTAAATTCAAATTAAAATAAAATTATAGAATGAATAAATATGCTAAAAGTTAGCATGGTTGGCGCAATACACCATCCTAAGAGGTTAAATCCAATTAAAATCTTACATATCATCAAACACCTAATTATCCAATTGTATTATTTTTCTTAAATTGTTTAAGATATAAATTGGATAATATAATAAAGATGGAATTAAAATTCATTTAATTTGATTAATTGAAAAATAGATTTAATTTAAATGATTACACCTATTTGGAATAAGATTTATTCAAATGCGATTAGAATAAATGTTAATCATGTAAAAATTATTTTCTCAAGTAAATTAAACATAGATAAGTTATTTAAGCATAAAAAATATGTAACTTGAATTTAACACACATGTTTAGATATATTTATAATTGTTGTGGATGTATGGGATGATTGTGGACTAGACACAATATGATTATGGATGTATGGTTGATTGTTCATGGATTTTTTAAAATTTTTACATAGGGTCTATGAAACCTACCTTATCTCTATTTTTCTCCATGGTTGTAAAATTTTTTTCTCACCTGGATCTGCTCGAATGTAAATTGAGGTTTTTTTTTTTATTGCAAATATAATTAGATTGCATAAGTGCAAAATTACGACTAGTTAGGAAAGATTTTGTAACTCGAAGATAGAGATCCAAGCGAAGGCACCATGAAGCCCAGGAGATTGCAAGAAGCTTTTGAAGACTTTGAATTAACCAAGCAATTTTCTTTGATGGCTCAAGGAAATTGCATTAGATAGTAGTCCATAATCATTGACGTATGCATTATAGTAGATTTATTTTATGCGATATTATAATGCTATGCAAGAAAATAAGATGAGACCTTAATTAAAAGACAAAACAAATAAAAAAAATCCCCCATACAATATTGAGTCACATGCTTCACATGATAAAGACACCTTTCATTACTCACAATGATATACCCATGTTTCGGCTAAGGGTGAGTTGTTGGTCCCTTAAGGTCTCTCTTGCCTTAACGGCATGGGTTTGAGTAACTGGTCTTTCTCAATTAATGTTGTATATTTTGGATGGGTCGCACTTGACCATTTGATGTTAGAGGCGATGGTTAGGCGAAATGTATATGATGCACATAAGCAAAAAGTTGCAACCTAATTGATCTTGGAGTTAGATAGAGATGCAATTCATAAGCTATGTTACTACCCAACAAGGCTTGTTGTAATTTGTTAAGTCACTCAAGGTTTCATCATGTTGGAAGTGATCCCAACCCACTAAAAATACCTTGAACAGATTTCCAAATAATGTTGAGGCTATTATTTTAAAAAATTATTAGGAGGGACAATAAAGAGTTAATACCTTGTCATTATTGGTTTAATACATGAATAACTAATATATACTCATTTTATACTATCTTGTTGATAATGGTATTTATATTAACTGCATTCTGAGCCATACTAGATGCCATAAGCCCAAAGTTGGACTGGTGTGTGAAGTTAAGAAATGTTCTCTATAAAAAGGAGGTAGCTGACCTCTTCTATGATTGAATTTAACTATTCTGCTATTAATATTACCTCTTGGATGATAGATTCAGGATATGGATCTTACTTATGTTATAACAAAATCCTATTAAAGAATAGTAGAAAATTGGGTTCTAATAAGGTAATTCTAAGAATGGGCAATGGATCAAAAGTTGAGACCACTACCATCGAAGCCTGTACCTTATCATTGCCTATAGGCATGACCATGAAACTAAAATAATGTCTTTGTGTTCAAGATTGTCTACAAACATCATTTCAATTTCATAACTCACTGAGAATGATAATTTCAAATTTAGGATGAAAGCCAATAGTTGTACAATTATCTTAAATGAAACGACCTATGGATTAGCCTTATTGCAGAATGGGATATATGTATTGGATCCAAATATGCCTTTACTCAATATAGATGTGAAGAAAGCCAAGAGTTATGACCCAAAACCTATATCTAGCATGGTGGACTTAGATATATTCATGAGACTCAAATATCCAAGTTATACAAGGAAGACTATCTTGATCTATTTGATTTTGAATCTTATGGAACATGTGAATGTTGTCTCCATGGAAAAATGACTAAGACTCTTTTCATTGGTCAAAGTGAAAGGGCTAGCAATTTATTAAGCTTAGTACATTTAGATGTGTGCCGACTAATGAATACAAGTGCTAGAGATGGGTATCTTACTTCATTACATTTACTAATGATTATTCAAGGTATGGGTATGTGTACTTAATAAATACAAGTCTGAAACTTTTGAAAAGTTTGAAGAGTATAGGGTTGATGTAAAGAAACAAACTAGCAAGAGTATTCTAGCTTTTAGATCCAATTGAGGAGAAGAATGCTTAGGTCAAGTTGGATCATCTGACAAGAGTGGGGTTTTGTCATAATGAACCCTACTTGGAACTCAATAACACAACAGAGTATCCAAAAGGAAAATCCAAACTTTGTTAGACATGATTCATTCCGTGATGTCTAAGGCTAACTTTTCCATATCCTTTTGAGGATGCCTTAAAATTATTGCTCATCTTCTAAATAAGGTTCCATCAAAACATCATATCATAAATGGAAATGTAAAAAGCTAGATTTATCTTACACAAGGATTTATGGATGCATTGCTTATGTGAAACATGCAGTGACTGATAAGCTTGGACTAAGATTATTCATATGTATGCTAATAGGGTATCTAAAAGAAACCACTAGATACTATTTTTACAATCCGAATGAGCAAAAGGTATTTGTCTCAAAACATGGAAACTTTATAGAGAAAGAATTTATACTTGAAGGGTCTAGTGGGAATAAAATTGATCTTGAAGAAGTTCAAGAGCCATAAAATAAACATTCCTATGGCATCTATGCTAATAGTTGAAGAATCAGATGTGCTCAACCTAAAGCTTAAGAGAAATAATTACTCCATTGATCTGGTAGAATCAGTCAAGCTCTACAAAGATATGAATTTCTTATGGATCAAGATAACTTGCCTTGTGATACTAAACTTACCAATTTTGAGGAAGCAATGTTAGACATTGATTCCGATAAATGGCTTAAAGCCATGAGATCTAAAATGGATGCCATGGAAGTCAACCAAGTATGGACTTTGGTTCATCCAACCAAATAGGTAAAACCCATAGGGAACAAGTGGGTCTTTAAGAGAAAGACTGACATAGATGGCAAGGTGTGAACTTAGAAGGCAAGATTGGTGGCAAAAGGTTATAATCAAGTAGAAGGTATTGATTATGAGGAAATCTTTTCACCAGTTGCCATGGTAAAATCCATTCAGATCATGCTTAGTATAGCTACATAGTATAATTATAAGATACAGTAGATGGATGTAAAATTCCTTATTAGGAATTTACAAGAGGAAGTGTACATGACACAATCTAATATTTATACATCTAAGTTAAATCCAAATAAGGTATGTAGACTGAGAAGGTCCATATGTGGGAATTGGAATATCATATTTGATGAAGTAATGAAAGAAGTTGGCTTCATAAAAAAAATTAATGATCTATGTATCTACAAGAAGATGATTGGCATGCTATTAATTTCTTAGTGCTATATGTTGATAACATAGTGCTCATAAGAAACGACATACCAATACTACATGCCGCAGAGTTCTGGCTATCTAAATAATTTTCCATGAAGGATTTGAGAGAAGTAGCTTACATTCTAAGAATTAAAGTCTATAGCGATAGATTGAAAAGGCTGCATAGCTTATCTTAATCCACTTACATAGGTAAGGTGTTAGAAAGGTTTAGCATAGAAACTCTAAGAGAGGAAACCTACCTATGTTACATGGCATGTATTACTCAAAACAGATGTGTCCCAAAACATCAAATGAAAGGGCATGGATAGATGAGATCCCATATGCCTTGGCTATTACATCTATTATATATGCTATGCTATGTACAAGACTAGATGTATCATATGCTCAAATATCAAGAGCAGATACCAAAGTGACCCAGGTGAAGTCACTGGAACATTGTAGAGAACATCATTAAATAATTGTAAAGGACTAAAGATATCTTTCTAGTATATTAAAGGGTTGAACTCTGTGTATGGGGTTATATTGATTCTAGCTTCTAATTTGATTGGGATGATAGCAAACCGCAAAGAGGTTTTGTATATACCTTTAACTATGCTGTAGTATGTTGGAAAAGCTCCAAACAAGCTACTACTGTAGACTCAACAATTGAAGCCGAACATAATTTGAACCTTAGGCAGAAAACATAACCTAAAACCCATTGGATGGAACTAAAACCCTAGGATTGTCTTCAAAGTCAGGCAAAGAGAACTTGAGCCCAATCAAACCTGCTAATTAGAACCAAAGTTATAATAATCTTGATTGCCACAAGTGACCTTGAAAAGATCAATTTGAGTTCTTATTTAAAGAACAAAGAAGAAGTTCTCACAAAGTGAAAAAACTCTCAAGATATTTTTTTCTATTCAAATCTGCTGAATTACATGAATGAGGCAGCCTTATATAGGCCAAAAATCTGTAAAGTCTTAACTAAACAAGGACAATCCTAACCAATAAGGAAAAATCTATTCCTTATCCTAATTTGATTAGGATTTATCTAAATAACTTAAAATCCTAAACACAATCCTAATCAATAAGGAAAAGTCTATTCCTTATCCTAGCCTAATTAGGAATTATCTAAATTAAAATTGAAAAGTCAAATTCTTATTAAAAAATAAAAAATCTGATATCCTAAACTATAAGCCTATGCATAAATGCAAATTGGGCTCCATTCATCTTGGACATGTGAATTGGGCTTCAAGCTTTATTCTTCATCTTTTTCAGCCTTAACACAATGTAGAAAAGTTATCAATCTTAGCAATGCATCTGATTCATCTTGACCAGCCTTCTTTCCTTGCATTTTTATGATTAGTCCTTGCAAAGCTTGCTCCATGCGTTTAGTCTTTGTCCTAGTCATAGGACCTCCAATTCCTTGCAAAGGATTATAAGAATGGTTGGAAATAGGTGTTTGTGCAAATTGATCTCCATTATTCCCTCCCTCTTCAAAAGACCTACATTATACAAAGATAAATTAGTGACATTAAAGGTGGCACTCACATTAGCATAACTAACTGGAAAATCTAGCTTATAGGCATTGTCATTGATCATTTCTAACACCTGAAAAAGTCCATCTTTTCTAGGTTGCAACTTAGATTTCTTTTGAATGGGAAACCTCTCCTTACGAAAATAAACCCAAACCCAATTTTCGGGTTTGAAAATGACATTAATATGCCCCTTATTGGCTTGCCTTGCATATTGCTCATTCTTCTTGTCTATGTTAGCTCGAACCTTGGCATGCAAATCCCTATCAAAATCTACTTCCTCTTGCCATCCAAATTAGCGTGTTCATTAGTAGGCAAAGGTAAGATATCCAAAGGAGTTAAAGGATTAAATCCATACACAACTTCAAAAGGAGAATAAGAAGTAGTAGAATGAACAGTCCTATTATATGCAAACTCAATATGTGGCAAGCATTTCTCCGATTGTTTTAAGTTCTTTTAAATGATAGCATGTAACAAAGTAGTAAGTGTCCTATTAACTACTTTAGTTTGTCCATCCATTTAAGGATGTGCAACAATAGAAAACAAGAGTTTAGTTCCTAACTTATTCCATAAAGTACGCTAAAAATGACTTAAGAACTTAACATCCCTATCACTTACTATTGTTCTAGGCAATCCATGTAAACATACTATCTTTTTAAAGAACAAATCAGTAATATATGTTGCATAATTGGTTTTTGAGCATGCAATAAAATGTGCCGTCTTACTAAATCTATCAACAACAACAAATATGTATCCTTAACACTTTAAGACCTAGGCAATCCTAATACAAAATCCATAGATATATCCATCCAAGGTTGATTTGGCATAGGTAAAGGTGTTTACAAACCATGTGGCATTACTTTAGATTTTGCTTGTTTACATGTTATACATTTATCATAAACAGATTGCACATCATGTTTCATGTTTGGCTAATAAAATTGTTCATGCAATATATCTAAAGTCTTTTGCACACCAAAATGCCCCATTAAACTGCCTCCATGAGTCTCTCTAACTATCAATTGATGCAAAGAACATTTAGGCACACACAATTTATCTTTCTTAGACAAGAATCCATGCCTATAATACTCACCATGCGCACACTTAGAATGTGCATTCCATCCTTGGCTGAAAATAACATCATTGATATATAAATCTTTAATAAACTTAAAATTACGTAATTTAGTTTGCAATAAAGTAAGCAATGCATACCTTCTAGACAATGCTTCAACTACAACATTTTCTTTTCCGCTCTTGTACTTAATCACATAAAGAAATGTCTTAATAAAAGTCCAATAATCCATTCTGATCATGAGAGCTTGAAATATTTAAAATCACAAGGTAAGCTTAATAAAAGGCATGCCAAAGAATGATAGAGATCAACTTGAACAAACACTTATTTCCAACCATTCTTATGATCCTTTCCAAGGAAGTAGAGGTCAATGACTAGGGCAAAGACTAAATGCATGGAGCAAGCTTTGCAAGGAATAGTCATGGAGATGTAAGCAAAAGAGGCTGTTCAGGATGAATCAAATGTATTGCCAAGATTGATCACTTTTCTACATTGTGTTGAGGATGAAAAAGATGAAGAATAAAGCTTAGAGCCCAATTCGTATGTCCAAGATGAATGGAGCCTAATTTGCATGTATTCATGGGCCTATAGTTTAGGATTTCAGATTTTTGATTTTTTAAGGATTCTTTTGTTTTTTTTCCCTTCTTTATGGATGACAAATAGAAATGGGTGAGAATACTAGAGCATTTTTTTTAAAATTTTTTTTGTACATGATGGAGAGCACTAAATATAATAGAAAAATAATGAAATTATGGGATTAAAAGATAGATTACACCTGACTTTAAAGAACAAAAGCTCTGATAATAAATAATGTGAGCCTTAGGCAGAAAACACAACCTAATAACTGATTGGATGGAATTAAAACCCTAGGATCATCTTCAAAGTCAAGCAAAAAAACTTGACCCCAATCAAACCTGCTGATTAGAACCAAAGTTATTACAATCTTGTCGTCGTAAGTTATCTTAATAAGATCAATTTGAGTTTTTGTTTAAAGAACAAGGAAGAAGTTCTCACAAAGTGAAGACACTCTCAAAATATTTTTTTCTATTCAAATCTGCTGAATTACATGAATAAGCCAGCCTTATATAGGCTAAAATATGTACAGTCCTAACTAAACAAGGAAATCCTAATCAATAAGGAAAAGTCTATTCCTTATCCTAGTTTAATTGAGACTTATCTAAACAACTTACAGTCCTAAACACAATCCTACTCAATAAGGAAATGTTTATTCATTATCCTAGTCTGATTGAAAAGTCAAATTCTTATTCAAAAAATCAAAAATTAGAAATCCTAAACTATAGGCCCATGAATACATGCAAATTAGGCTCCCTCTATCTTGGACATGCAAATTGGGCTTTAAGCTTTATTTTTCATCTTTTTTGAACATCAACACAATATAAAAAAGTGATCAATCTTAGCAATGCATCTGATTTATCTTGAATAGCCTCCTTTGCTTGCATCTCCATGATTAGTCCTTGCAAAGCTTGCTTCATGCTTTTAGTCTTTGCCTTAGTCATTTAACCTCTAATTCCTTGCAAAGGATCATAAGAATGATTGGAAATAGGTGTTTGTGCAAGTTAATCTACATCAAAATACATCTCTAAGTGTGAGGCTTTGAAGAAAGCTGTTTGAATGAAAATGTTTATCATTAAACTAGGTGTCACTCAAAGCATTGTTGATCTAGCGCTGCTTTACTATAATAACAATTAAGCAATAGTGCAAGCTAAGGAACCATGATTTTATCACAAATTTGAACATGTATGCGATGGTATCATGTCATTAAAGATATTATAAAAAAGATGTGATATTAGTATGGAACGAGTACCCATCAAAGAGAACCTAGTTGATCCTTTCACGAAAGTTTTATCCCAGTAGAAACATGATCATCATAAGAAGGGTATGAAACTTAGACATATGGGCAATTAGCTTTAGTACTAGTAGGAGATTCTTAGTGTAAGCCCTACAAGCCAATCATTGATGCTTGTAAGGCATTATCATTTAAATTTCACTTAGTCAAATATTATATTTAAATAATGTTATAAAGGTATTTACTTATCTAAAAGATTTAATTGTACACGTGTTATAAAAATCTTAGGTAGATAAAGCCTTTGAAACATATCGGCCTTTCCAAGGAATTGTAAAGAGTTACAATTATGAGATCCCTATTCATCAAAGCTGTGTTTCTAAAAATGTTCTTGGTCATCATATTGTCGAGGCAGGGCATTGACAATGCATAACGATTGGAACATGTAAGCCTCTATGCATAAATGCATGCAACTAATCTTATAAGTTGAAGTATAGAGATACTTACGGATGTCGCAATATACCCTGAGGTAGATCCTCACGGATATATGGGTACGTGTGACTTAAAGTATTTTCCTAACTTGGAAATATCTTCTTGACTGAGACTTTTCTTTTGTGATGTGATGAGAACGAGAATTTATAGATTCTTGACTTATGATATAGTGAAGGGGACCATAAGATGAGTCTCTCACCTTATTGGTTTTGGATGACCATCATGACATGGCCAATGCATGGAGTCCCCAGCAATCATTTAGGGCTAGGCATGATTGGATGCCTATTAAAACCTATGTTTTGAGTTATGAAACTCAAAACATTGATCTCGAGATCTATGTAGTACAAAGATTTGTCGTTAGGTTCGAGAGTTGGTTACACACGGTGAGGTACGAACCTTTTCACGACACCCAAAATTGTTATCTTACTAGCTATGTCTCATCTTGGTTTTGATTCTTTCGATCTTACCTTATTGCTATTTTTACATAACCCTCTTTTGATGCATGAATCTTATAGAACTACAAATCTAGGTTTTGATGAAAAAGATTTAATCCCATATACGCCTCGAAGAAATGAGGAATATAGAAATTTTCAATAAAATGACCTCTAGATTTTACTTTGAAAATGGAATGTTCCACTTTGGGCACTAGAGAGATACCCATGCAGAACATTACCTTTAATTTTATTTGAAATGATTGGAAAACATGAATGCCAATAATCATTGCAAAGAAATCATGTTAGTAAGGCAATAAATGAAGTAACATAATATAGATCATTCAATGCAATGATAAAGGAAAAGGATGGACTATTGGAATTTATCTCGCAATTGGCATCGATTATTTGAGAATAATCAAATCAATAATTTTCAAGATGCGTATGGGTTTCTTGATTAAACGAGGTTTGTTTGACATATTCATGGAAGTCCAAGAAGGAGAAAAATTTAATTGTAGTTGAAAGATAGGGTTAGAGTATCCCCATGGATGACAAATAATTTTAACAAAGGAAGATTTTTAAATCTTAACAATTTGAAAAGCGGGGTTGGAGTATCCCCTTAGAAAGTCAGGGTTGGAGTATCCCCGTGGATGATAAATCATTTTGACAAAGGAAGATTTTTACAATCTCGATAATTTTGAAAAGTAGGGTTGGAGTATACGTTTGGAAGGTCAGGGTTGGAGCATCCCTAAAAGTGATACGTCTGACACTCTTTAGAGAAGTCGAGTTAGAAAACTAAAATTGACAAAACTTTGTGATTTGGAAAATGAGTGAGCATTTTGATGACTTTTGGCAAAAGAAATTATTGTGAATGAGGATGGTAAAGATGGAAAGTATGTTTGTGCCTTGATACAAGCTTGTGGGAGGTCAAAGCATGTTCTCGAGGCTGATCAGGGTGCTATGGTGACATTCGAATGTCTTAAGATAAAGCTCAGGAAAATAACTCAATTTTGACCATGACCGAAAACAGGGGACAGCATCATGCTATCTCGCTTCCCGAATTTATCCTAAATTGGTTTGAAGGCTTTAGACGGTGGACAAGACACCGTTAGAAAGGTAACTCGATGATGGTCAATCTAAAAGTGTTCTCAATATCCCAAAAAGTCACTTTCTAGGGAAATAAATTTTCAAGTTCAAATTGATTGTGCTACTGGTAGAGCATATGAGGGACAAGGTGTGTCAAAATTTGAAAAATCATCTCGGACTCATTTGGTATCGAAAAATTACAAGCAATACCTTTCTGAAAAGGGAATTTCATGGCCCTTTTAGGAAAAATGTTTGAAAGTTTTCGAAAAATCATTTAGTGGGTCTAAACTACCCAACAAGAATACATGTTTGGACTCTAGAGTTTTTGAAGAGTTTAGATTTGAAAAATCATAACTCTCTTATCCAGAAAGACCCAAGGGTGAATAAGACATTGTTTTAAAGATAATTCAACACCCTTTGATTGGAAAATACCAAAAAATTCATGAAAAAATATTTAGGATTTTAAAGTGATTTTGCAATTTGCAATAGTTGTGCTGCCAGCAGGGGACAAAGCAAAGTAGGGGATATTTCTTATTCTCTTTATGTTTACGGGTCCAAACTCGAGTTATTAACATTCGAACATCCATGACTGAAGGCAAAATGAGGCATGAGCATCATGAACTCATTTGCACAGCCCCAGAGTAGTTTGGGATGATGAAACAGCCTGTTGATCATACCACTCAAGGTTTTGGCTCAAAAACAAGTCACGAACATTTCAGGAATGAGTGCAAGGCCATTTTTGTTGGAAAATCAGAAGACTTGAACTCGTTCAACCAAGATTCCAGATATGGAAAACTTAATTTTCCCCATGATTTTTTTTGCTAACTTTAAGAAAAATGCTAAGTTCATGCTAGTCCTCTTTGGTTGAGAATAACATGTTTAGCTTGGGGAGGTTTTGAAAATCAGTTTTTGATAGCTATCAAACATGCATTTTGACAAGGGGAAGACAACAAACGTACAAGGGGATGCCACATAACATGAATGGGGATGCTAACTTTACTAATGGTTTAGACAAAGAAAGTTTTATGCATTTTGACAAGAAAATGTTATGGATGATGAAAATGACAATGATTCATGCAAGCTAATGGATAGATGTGCTTGAAATATGTTAGGATAATGATTCAGACATGGATTAAGGTGAACAAGATGCATGGATATGGCATAAAATGCATGAGAAAGAGATATCAAACTAACAAGGATGAAATAAGGCATTTTGCACATCAAAGGGGCATTAAGGCATCCAAATCTTAAACTACCACAACCAAAAGCCATAATAATGCATGATAATCCTATGAGGGTGATGGAAACATGGAGAGATCACTAAAATGATGAAGATGCTGGAAAATAAAAAAATAAAAGTGATAAAGAGTTATACCAACAAAACTTTACTTTTTGGCCAAATAATCGGAGCAGTAGAGATGGCTTGAATTTCTCTTTTTTTCCTTGTTGTTAATAAGCAAGAAAAAGAGAAAAATAATGATGCTTTGGTTCTGGTATGGATGAGGGTGATTTTTAGAATCTATAATGGTTGGGAATAAGTGTTTTAGGGCTGTTTTTGGGTGGTGAGTGAAGAGCTACGGGATTTTGGTTTTCTTGATGTAGGAATATGTTTTGGAAGCTGAAATAAGCTGGAATCTAACTTTTTTAGCTGAGGTATAAGTGGTCTATTTATACTAGTATTTTGGAGCCAATTTAGAGGTGTTTTTGGTCATTTTTCAAGGGGGACAAAGTGATGTCCACTTGGTGGCTATAGAGTGGCTGTAGGGAGCAACTTGCTGCCAATGTGATGGACATAGGGTGGCTAGTCTTAATGCTAAAATGATTTTCCAGCAAATAGGGTGGTTGATGGTGATCTTAGTCAACAAACTAGAAAGTAGGGTGATCATGTGATGTTAACCTTTTTGATCTAATTTAGACTTGAAAAAATGTTTTGATTAGTTCAAAAGTCCAAATTCATAATTTGACATGGGTTTTGATCTTTTTTGAAGCAAAGAAACGAGTTAAAATCAAGTTTTTGATCAATGGTGGATGAGTCAAAAATGCCCAGACCATGGAAAATTAGCCTGAACAAAATAAAGTTTCTACAATGGACATCATATAAGTGCATGTTATGGAACAAGTTCACTGAAAATGACCTGCTATGAGAGTTCCATTTGGTATTTCACTCAAATGTCTATGGAAATACTCTCATGTGTCAATAGTGTAAGTGATTCTTTGACTTGTGACACCAGTCATCTTATATAAGTAGTGTCATGCATAGATTCCATCACGAACGAGTCCATAATAGATAGATACATATGGTAGGGTGATTTTAGGTATGAAATAAATTGTGTGGTCGGTGAATGAGTGGCTTAAAGAGCATTTATCATCCCAAGTGATATAAAGGGACATATCTCACATGTACCTAACCCATGTTAACCTAAATTCTTTAGCTGAGGCAATATTGATTATGGAGTTAACACATAGGGTTACATACTAATATGGAATAAGCTAATAGTAGACATTGAACATACTTTTGCAAGTTATAGGATATATGATGAAAGGATATCTATTACACTAAGATATTGAACACTGAAGGGCTTGTCAAAACCATATTGACACTCTCTGCATGTTGGGTGGCCATGATGCATTGCTAAATATCGATCTTGGTCTACAAATATTAAATATTCTTAATTAGGCCATTTTATATTTATTTCCAATATGATGGAGCCTCATGGGTTACGCACGTAAGAATGATTAGTAGAAATTTAATTGAGACTGGGCTAATATGTCTAATATAAGTAATGGTTATTTAGACCCAATTTGAATGAGTTCACATAGGCCAGGGGTAAATTTATAATTTTATTTTTAAAATTAAAATTTTAAACCCTAGATATATTGCCTATGATTGCTGTCCTATATAGATGATTTGCTTTGTAAACTTGGACAAAAAAGCTTAGAAAACATGGTTAGCATTTTTTCCTTAAAACCCTAAGGAGATTATGTAATCTTTGGTTTCTTGGAAGAAAAATTGTTTTTTTCTTCGCTCTTTGATTATTGAATCAAGATCTTCTAAATGCAAGGGAAAGTTTGTTGAAACCTAAATAGCTAGAATAGCTTTTTAGCAACAAAGTCTCTTCCTTATTGAAGGTTTTATAGTTCACCTATGTGAATAACCATTAGAGGCTAGACGTATGGATAGCTTTGTTTTACAACAATCGGACTTGGTGTTTCAGATAATTGGGCCATGGAATTGCTAAAAGACCTTTCAAGATTGAGGTTGTTTGAATCTTGAATAGATATTTAGGTTTTTTGATCTTAAAGATTAGTTAAGATCATGCAAGATGATCCTACTTAGGGAATCTTAGATTATCTACTTAGGGAATCTCGAATTATCTTTATTGTTATGTTTTTTGCTGCCATGTTTATATGTTCTTTATAAAATTTTTGTAATCTGATTACTTGCTGCCTTGAGACTTCCTACAACACTACTTTGCTATAAACCCTATTCTTAATGCCCAATTTTCACACTTTTGGAGGATGTTTACATACTGATTTTAGATGTTGGAAAATCATTCAAAATGTTGCCTAAGTTCGAATGAAAGTAGTAAACTCAATGGTACAATATTACCATGCAAATCGTAAATCACATGGATACACCTTCCATGGATATGGCATTTACATAACTTGATTTTCAACAACCAAGATCCATTCAAGAACACATATTCTTTGATTAACTTTCCAACCTAAAGTGCAGCAAATCTATGGAACATTTCTACAAAGCTTTCAAGGTGCATTAGGTGCAAAATCACATGCAACAATTGCAAAAACACCATACTATGCGATTTCATCAAGAACATTCAGGATTGTATTTTTTGTCTTAAATAATATTTAATTAAATCATAATTGAATTTTATAAGTTTAATATCATAAAATCAAATAATAAAAATCAAATTTTTTATAATAAAAAAATCATCAAGAAAAACTCCTAGAGAAATTGCAAAACAAAAGAACAAGTCTCTAGGTTTCATGAATTCAATGTAGAATTAATCTAAATCAATAAAACTAATTTTTGTTAATTATTAAACCTTTTAATAATGATTAAAACACATTCTAATCATGCTTTCCTAAATTAAGGAAATTTATAAAAATTATTTTACAAAGTTTTATGGCCGAAAACTTAATTGATTTATACATGTGACATATGAATATCAATTACCATGAATTAGGCTATACTTACTACATGTAATCCATGACCTATAGGCTTTGATGCCACTTAAAGGGAACTCATTCTGAATGAAGTCCAACCTTATGTAGGTATCAGATTTCAGAAACATCAAAATGTATAGATAAATTCCATGAAATAATAAACATAGAAATAAGAAGAAATAAAAATAGCTAGATTTCCCTATGGATCTTTAGAGAGGAATTTACATGCAGTAAACTTTAAAATTTTAAATCAAGATTTAATCATCCATATGATTAGAAGTTACCTTAAGTTTAGATGTCAAAATCTAAACACTAAAGCACTAGGAAACAAGTTTCTTGAATGATTCTTGAAGATCACAAGTAGCACATGCGTCTTGCCTCTAATAGTTATCCATAGAGATGACTGTTGAAACCTTCTTGAGGCTTAGTGTTCTCCAGTGCTGGCCAAAAGGGTTGTCAACCCTTAACCAAAAGGTAACTTTAAATCTTGAATCAAACTAGAACCAAGGAGAGAGAATAGAGGAAGTTTAGATCAAGCATAAAAAAATATCTTCAGAAGATGGCGAAAATTTGTGTTTAGGTTGGAATATTTTTAAGAAATACTAAATTTTATCTTATAAAATATTCTTTCAAGATATTTAGTTGCCTCTTATCTCAAAATTATGTTAAAATTCTCTCGTAACACTTTATGTCATCATATCTATATATGTTGGCTTAATCTTTCTAGTCGGATTTAGAATGGGATAGTTTTGACCTAGTTCAAAGTCCCCTAACAGGTTGAACTTATTCTTCTTGTTTTAGGTTAATTAAATAGTCAGCTATTCCTCTCCATCTTAGTCAAAATTACTAGTTGGAGTTAACTCATAGGAGTTAGCTACTAATATGAAATAAGCTAGGAGTAGACATTAAGACATGCTCCTGCTAATGTTAAGATATACGATGATAGGATATTTATTACACTAAGATACTGAATACTAAAGGGTTTGTGAAAACCATATTGACACTCCTTGCATGTTGGGTGCCAATATGATGACAATTTTGGTAGATGACAATTTTGGTCTATAAATATAAAATATTCTTGATTAGGCTATTTTATATTTATTTCCAATATGATGGGGGTCTAATGGGTCACACATATAACAGTTATTAGCAAAAATTGAATTAAAATTGGGCTAATATGTCCAATACAAGTAATGGTTACTTAGGCCCAATTTGAATGAGTTCACATGAGTCAGTGGCAAATTTGTAATTTTTTAAAATTAAAATTTTTAATCCTAGATATACTGCTTTATGAATACTATCCCTTATAGATGGTTTTGCACTTGAAAAATCATCCAAGAAGGTTTAGAATGCCTAGTTGGCATTTTCTCCCTAAAACCTTAGGGAGATTGCAAAATTTTTTGTTTCTTGGAAGAAACATTATTTTCTTCTTGGCTATTTGATTTTTGAATAAGATATTCTAAATGCAAGGAAAGGTTCATTAAAATCTAAGCTGCTAGCTTAGCTCTCGACAGCAAAATCTTTTCCTTATTAAAGGTTTTCTGTGTCACCTCTATGGTTAATTGTTAGTCTAGATGTGTAGACAGCTTTGTTTTATGCAACTAGGCTCAATATTCTTGATAATTGGGTCATGGAATTGCTAAAACACTTCTTAATATCAAGGTATGTTTGAATCTTAGGTTTCTTAAAGATTAGTCAAGATCAGCCAAGATGATCCTGTTTCGGGAGTCTTGGATTATCTTTACTTTTACGTTTTCGCTGCCATATGTATATATTATTTATAAAAGTTTTGTAATATGATTACATGTTGCCCCGAGGCTTCCTACAACACTACCTTGTTGCAACCCTACACTTGATGCCCAATTTTCTACACCTTTAGAGGATGTTTACATACTAATTTTAGATATTGGAAAATCATTCAAGATGCTACCCAAGTTCAAACCAAAGCAGTAAACTCAATGGTACCATATTACTATGCAAATCATAAATCATAGGGATACATTTTCCATGGATATGGCATCAAGATGCCTTGATTTTCAGCAACCAAGATCCATTCCTGAATCACATATTCTTTGATTAACTTGCTGTCCTAAACCTATGAAACTTTCGCATCAAGTGCAAGATCACATCCAACAATAGCCAAAAACAACATATCGAGCAATTTCATTAAGAACATCCAAGATTTTATTTCTTTTTTTTAAAATCATATTTAATTAAATCAAAATTGATTTTTATAAGTTTAATATAAAAAAATCAGATCATAAAAATCAATTTTTATATAAAAGAAATAATCAAGAAAAACTCTTAGAGAAATTGCAAATCACAAGAACAAGTCTCTGGTTTCATCAATTTAATGTGCAATTGATCTAAATTAATAAAAACTAATTTTTATGAATTATCAAACCTTTTAATAATGATCAAAACACATTCTAAGCATGCTTTCTAGAGTTAAGAAAATTTAAAAAAGTTATTTTACAAAGTTCTATGCCCCAAAACTTCATAAATCTATATATGTAACATCTGAATGTCAATGACCATGAATTAGGCTATACTTACTACATGCAATCCACAACCTATAGGCTTTGATACCACTTGAAGGGAACTCATTCCTGATGAAGTTTGGTCTCAAGCATGGGTTGGACAAAAACATCAAAATATAAAGATAAACACAATGAAAATAATAAACATAGAAATGCAAGAAATTAAGATAGCCAGGCTTTCCTACAAATCTTTAGAGAGGGATTTACATGTAGTAAGCTTTGAAAATTTAAATCAAGATTAAATCATCCATATGATTAGAAGTTACCTTAAGTTTAAGCATCAAAATCTAAACATTAAAGCACCAAGATACTAGTTTCTTGAAAGATTCTTAAAGATTAGAAGTAGCAAATATATCTTGCCTCTAACAATTATCCACACGGGTGATTGTCGAAACCTTCTTGAGGGTTGTTGGTTCTCCAATGCTAGCTAAAAGGGTTGTAAACCCTCAACCAAAAAGTAACTTTAAATCTTAAATCAAACTAGAACCAAGATGAGAAAATGGAGGAAGTTTGAGCCAAGCACAAAAAAATCTTTCAAAAAAATGGCATAAACTAGGGTTTGTGTTCAGGTTGGAATATTTTTGAGAAAAATTAAATTTTATGTTATAAAATATTCTTTTAAGAAATTCAGTAGCCTTTCTATCTCAAAATTAGGTTAAAATTCTCTCTTAAGCCTTTAGGCCATCATATCTTTGTATACTAACTTAATTTTACTGCTGGTCAGATTTAGAATGGATAGTTTTGACCTAGTTAAAAACTCCCTTAACAAGTTGAAATTAATCTCCTTGTTTTTGGTTAATTAAATTGTTAGCTATTCCTTCCCATCTTGGCTAACATATCCACTAAAATTAGGCCAAAGAAAACATCCAAAAGTTGTCCAAATATGGCATAATTTAGGGTATTTTGGGTTAAACTTATGTTTCCTTGAATTCTAATTAATTAATTCAATTTTATTTATTATAAATAAATAAATATTATTTATTTAATAAATATAATTATCAAATAATTATAACATTAAATAAATAAATTGGAAACATAATTTAGCTAGTATATACACATTCCTATGGATTTTTATATCCTTAATTTAGTTAAAACTATTTTTAACTTAATTTTAATATTATTCAATATTAATTATCAAATAATTAATTTTAATAATATTAGAAGGGATAATAAATAAATTATTGAGATAGGATATTTGATTCTCAATTAAATCCCAAGTCTACGTGATATCCTATTTCAACTAGAACTAATGTTTATCCACCTTTACACTTCGTGTCCTAATTTAAGCATTATTTTAATAAGAAAATCTTATTATTGATGTCTTAAATAGAAAAAAATATCTAGATTTCACAAATCTAATTTTGGCTTAATAATTGATTTTTTCAATTAAGTCCTTTATTAGTCATAATTAAATCTTGGGTTTAATCCAATAGTTCTACTTTATTGTATGTGATCTATTAGGTTCCTAACATGTTGGCCATGTACATAAATAATCTCATTAATCATGTTCATAGATCATGGGAGGGATTTAGCAACCCGTCATGACCACAAAAATGTTGAAGAGTTAATGTGATCTTATAAAAACCTTTCAATAACTAGCCTATCAGTAAAACTAGCAATTCATGTTTCCATGTCATATTCGTATATTCTATCATGTTATAATCAAGTTTAAGGTTATCTTACATTTATACCAATTTGGATACATTTATAATTCATATTAGATAGATTTTGAGCATGTATTTATACCACATCCATGTTACGTTTTTTTTATTTTATGCGTGTCATATTCATGCAATCGTGTCAAACATTGCCAAATCTACTTATCAGTGTATTGCGATCCTTTCATCATATATTCCAGATTAAGGATAAGCATGGTGTACTGTCTACCCAAATCTCTATCCATATTAGTTTTTTAAACTCATGCCTAATATTCATAGATCTAAAAGGAACTATTCCTTATAACCTAAATATATGCTCCAACTAGAGAATTTAATCCAATTAGCCATAGTTAATAACATTTAAGATATGTCTACAATGTCACTCAGAATGGTGAATCCTCTCTAGATCGCTCATTTATTTACCATATGATTCATGCTATACCTAAAACCACCTTACCATAAGCATCTATCTATTGTGGACTTGTTCGTGATGGAATCAAAACATAACACTCTTCATATGAAATGACCTGGTATTGTAGACATCTTATTTTGTCCGGGCTAATTTTAAACAATCTGGAGCATGAATGTGAGAGGGGGCGATGATCGTTGGGCGAAAAGTATTTTTAAGAGGTCAAGAAGGCTTAGGGATCATATAAGAGGTAAATGCAAAGATGTGGCATCAAATGACATAGTTCAAGGTGTCCAGGGACAAAAGATATGAGAAAATTCACAAT
>JBBYHM010358413.1:0-21478 GCA_038381775.1 Adansonia rubrostipa | reverse complement strand
GATGGGGTAGCATTTGTCAGTGAGCTCGGATATGAATCTAGCAATGTAGTTCAATCTCCCCAAAAAGCTTATCGCTTTTTTTTGGGTTTGAGGTGGTGGCATATCTTGAATGGCTTTGACTTTGTCTGGGTTAACTTCAATCCCTTTTTTGCTGACTATAAAGCCTAGAAGCTTACCCAAAGTGACTCTGAAGGTACACTTAGTAGGATTCAATTTGAGTTAAAATTTTTATAGCCGTTTAAAAGGTTTCTGAAGGTCTGTGACATGCTCATCCTCTTTCATTGACTTGGCAATCATGTCGTCAATGTAGACCTTAATTTCTTTGTGTATTATGTCATGGAACAGGGCTACCATGGCCCATTTATAGGTTACCCTAGCATTTTTTACATCAAAGGGCATGACATTATAGCAAAATGTTCCCACATAGTTACAAAATTTGTTTTTTCAATGTCTTCAGGCACTATCTTGATCTGGTTGTAGCCTGAGAATCCATCCATGAAGGAGAATAGAGAATTCTTGGCCATGTTGTCTACTAAAGTGTCAATATGGGGTAGCAAGAAGTTATCCTTGGGACTAGCCCGGTTCAGATCCCAATAATTAACACACATTCGTACTTTGCCATCTTTCTTTAGGACTGGGACTATATTCGCAACCCATTCTAGATATTTAGCTACTTTAATAAACCCAGCATCAAACTGCTTCTTGACTTCCTCTTTAATTTTGATAAGCATTTTCGACTTCATCCTCCTTAACTTTTGCTAGACAGTTTGCATCTGAGCTTAATAGGAAGCTAGTGGACCACTATATCTGTGTCCAATCCTGGCATGTCTTGATATGATGAAGTAAATACACCTTGATATTCCTGAAGTAATTCTATTAATTTGGTCCTAGTCATTGACTTTATTGAGGCTTTAATTGTAATCTCTTTTTGATCCTCATAAGTACCCAGATTTATTATTTTCGTTGGGTCATTATGGGGCATGATCTGCTTCTTCTCTTGCTCAACTAATCATAAGAGGTCTGGTGGTATAGAGCTCTCTTCGAAATCCTCTTCAGGATCAACTTTACTAGTACAAATTAACTATTCAAAATTAATCTTCAGCAACCCATTAGACATATCCATATCACTATCATCAGGACACCTAAAAGGGTAAAGAAATAAATGTTGCAAAAGGCATACACACAACCAAGGGATTTAGATGAAAATGAAGGCAAAAAAAGTTGAAAAGTGATAATAATATGGAATGATATATGCAAAAGTCATTTCATTGATAATGTTTGATAGAAAAATGCCCTTTACATAGGACACTATCACCTTTGTGCAAGGGCATGTAGGTTTTCATTTCTTGATGTTACATGAAAGTAATAGGAAAAGTGTAGGGGTTTCTGTCATGACCCCATCATTAAAATCAGGTGTTAAATGGAAGGGCACGCATTTTATGTCTCAATATCTTAAAGATAAAGGTTGTGAAGTGCTCTATTTAAGATGACCAAGACATCATTTACCTTTTGCTCTTCTGGTCGATTTGGATCGATTCGTCCTCTAAAATGAAATATCTCACAGAGAGATGGCAACACCGTTGGCTTCAATTCCCTTTCTCGACCCAATGATTGAGTTACCCTATGGTTGTGAATCATTTTTCTCGCTGCTTTCTTGACTACACATTAGCCTTAAATCCTAAGCCTCTTTTGTGGACTTGAGTGATGACCTACAGGGCTCGGGCCATCCTTGCAAATTCTTACCAAGCCCTTTTCTAGCACATGAACCTTTACCAACGGTCATTTTTAAACTGGAATGGGTACTCTTTGACAGGTGAGGTTCAACTAGTAGCAATCTTTTTCCCATAAATATTGCATTGATGAACTCAAAGGATTGGAATGATGAATCTAGTGCATCTTTATTAGGCTCATATAGATATCCTCAGTGAAACCAGTGGCAATCATTTCTTCTTCAGCTCTGATGGTGACTACTTTGTCATCTATCATAAATTTGAGCTTCTAATAGAAAGTGGATAGGATGGCTCTGGCGGAGTGTATCCATGGCCTTCCTAATCAGCAGTTGTAAGAAGGATTAATATCTATAACTTAAAAGTCCACTTCATGTGTACATAGGCCCATCTGAAGCTAGATTATGATATTTCCAATTACTCCATGACATGTTCCATCAAAAGCTCAGACTATGGTGTGGCTACTTTTAATGTTAGACTAATCGACAGGGAGTTTGCTTAATGTAGTCATAGGCATGACATTAAGGGCTAACCCATTGTCAATGAGTACTTTCGACAAAATGCATCCCTTACAATAGCTAGTGATATGCAAAGCTTGATAATTGCCCCTGCCTCTAGATGGGATCTCATCATCAGTGAATGAGATATAATTATCGACAATGATGTTGTTCACTAGTCGATCTAATTTATCCACAGAGATGTCTGATGGCACATATACTTTGTTTAACACATTTAGTAATGCATTTCGGTGAATCTTTGAATTAAAAAGCAGAGATAGCATAGAACTCTTTGTGAGTTGTTTGCTTAACTGGTCTACAATGTAGTATTCACTGTGCTTGATGAATTTGAGAAACTCCATGGCTTTTTTTTCATTTTTGCTTCCTTAACTTTTTTAAGCTCAAAATTCTTTGCTTGGGCCTGAATGGTACTAGTGCTTGGAGATGCATCAACCTTTTACTTTTCTTGAGTAGGTGGAGCTTAACACCTACCATTATAGGTTAGGTGACCAACTCCTGATAGTTCCATTGCAGCAGTTGAGGGAGTTAGTTCTCTAATCATCACTATCTAATTCTCGTATTTCCATGGGATAGCTTTATTGCTCTTATATGAGAATGGTTTAGGTAACTCCACAACTAACTTTGGTGTAGGTATCAAAAAACTGGCCTCAGAACTTGATTGCCATAAAGAATAGGTCAATTTCTCTCGTAAGGCGGCCGCATGGTTTTATCTTAGCAGTAAGTGTGATTTCATGATATAATTCTATCTGGCCTTCATTCATCATTCTTTGAACCATGGACCTAAACTCCTTACATGTTTGTAGAGTATAACCTTTAACTATGGGGAAGTCACAGAAGTTGTCAGGATTGTCTTCTAATTTTTTTGTTGCGTTGAGCAACTCGACTTGAATCAATGTTTGCCAGATCAAGAACATTAGCATCTTTACATCCTCTATGCTTGCCTTAACTTCATATTTGCTTTTAATGTTGATCATGTTTGCAGTCGGCTTAGTGTGGTTTGGTAAAAGATTAACGACAATATTTGGTCCCTGGTTCATCTTGAACTGCAAGACTTTTGAGTTAATTAGATTTTGCATATTTTGTTTGAATGATATGCAGTTCTTAATGTCATGCCCTACTGCCTGAACATGGTATTCACAGTGGGCGTTATGGTTGTACCATTATGGGTATGGTGGTTTTTTTCTGAGACATAGATTGAGGCCACTTAATGATTTTGGAGCAAGGTTTGGTAGAGCTCCTTATAGGTCATAAGGATAAGATCAAAATGTTATCTTCGTTGATTTGCACCTCAATTGTCGGGTGCATTATTGGTTGCTTAATTAATACTTTGGTAAACTTTTGGAAGGTAGCTTTATGGTGGGTTGGATGGGATTGCAAATGATGGGTTGTAGGTTATGGCATTAATTGGCTAAGGGGGTATGGTGATAGGGCAAGAATAAAGCATGCTTAGGTAATGAGGGTTAGGAATTTGAAGCCATTTTCGCTGAGATGAACTAGCATAACTTATGGCATTAGCCTCTTCTTCCTTCTTTTGATCGACAATGGGCTTCTTACTAGATCCAACTGTTTCCTTGGTAGACATTCTACAACACTCACTGGTAGCATCGATCATTTCTCTGCAGAGCACTAAGTTTTTGAATTTTTTGGTGGTATTCCGTATGAGCTTTTCGTAATAAGAAGCACATAAGGTATGAATGAAAGTGATTGTCATCTCTTTTCCTATAAGGGGAGGTTGGACTAAGGCTACTTCTTTTCTCCACTTTGGACATATTGTCTGAAACTTTCAGTGGATCTCTTCTTGAAATTCATTTGGGTGAGTCGATCCGATGCCTAATCTGACAAGTACTGGTATTGATTTAAAAAGGCCTTAGCCAAGTCGGCCCATGATTGAATTCTCACATTGTCTAGCTCGATATACCACCGAGCTGTTGCCCCAATGAGGCTATGCTGAAAGCAATGGATAAAGAGCTTTTCATCTGTCTTATACTCGACCATCTTTCATAGGTACATTCAAACATGGATAGAAAGGTTAGTGGTTCCATTAAACTTTTCAAACTGTGAGACTTTGAACCTCAGGGAATGACAAGGTTGGACACCAAAGACAGCGATTGCACGTCAAGAGCTCTGAACTTGCCACTCCCCTTGATAGCTTGGAGGCATTTTTCCAGTAAGTGGAATTGGTTCACTTCTTTTATAGTCATGGTGGACTTTTGACCTTTTATTTTCTCTAGTTCCTTATGGTCAAGGGTTATCAGATCTGTCGATGAGACTCCTGCATTCACTCCTTGAGTATAGGGAATGAATTAACCTATCACAACAGGATTTAGGTAGATAACTGGCGAAGCCTGAGCGGCAGGTGTAGAGTGCACCGTTGTCCGTTTCTAATTTCCCCTTGGGTAGGTTCTGGATTACTGGTAGGGGTACTTTTAGTGTTGGAAGGATCATTCCTTACTTCAGCAATGCTCACTTGCCTTTTTATCTTTAATAGAGGCGGTCATTAGTTCCATAAGTTTTACGGTTTGATTTTGCATTTTGTATTGCTGATGGAGCATCTGGTCTTGTGATTCCTTAACCATTAGTTCAAGTTGCTCAATACAAGCTTCATGATCACTCTCCATGATTTGCTTATGGTGTCATGCATTGTAATGGTGTGTGATGTAAGGTTTCATGTTCTTGATTGATCTCGAAATCCCTTGCACTTTTATGGCCCAATTCCCATATTAGACTTTTATTTAAAAATGTATTTATTTATGAGTATTTTGTGATGCAATGACGAGTTAAGATAATGAATGATTAATGCAAGTGTAATGAAAAATGGTGAAATTAAATGTGCATATGCATTGGAGATAATTGATTCTTGGAACAGCTTTATCAATAACATCATTCATAGAGTCACAAAAAAGTTTTTTTTTTTACGACATGATTACATTTGAAAGTATCTAACGTGATTACGTTGTGTAATCACACAATCAAGAAAACCTAAAAGTTGTTGCTCATGATCTCTAAAAGGTACGATGTCTCGCCTTATGGACTGAGCTACTTCAATCATGTCATTCGCCTCTTGTTGAGCCATCTGAACTTGTTCAGTTAAGTGATAATGTTGTTCTTGGTAGTTCAGACGTGCTTGGTCGATTGTCACTTGCCACTCTAATTCGGATTGCTTGGAAGCCTTTATTAGTTCATTGATATGACCTTGATGAACATAGAGAGATGTTCTAACTCCTGGATTCTATGAATGAGGGCTTTATTTTCAACCATAGCAGTTCTTGCATCTCGTATTTAGGCTTCAAGTCTTTGATTCCTTCATTGGTAGGTGGAACCAAAAGCACGTGCCTTCATGAACTTTTCTTTGTGGTTTTGACTTCCTCCTTTCGCTGATTTAGCGCACAATTGAGAGTGGCAACTTTGGCCTCCCATTCACCTAACATCATACCAATACGTCAGGATTTGTTAGCTTTTTGAAGCATCACATAATCCTTAGTTAGGCTTTTAAGGTTATCTTTGAAATGATCTTCTTCTTTAATGACTCAATCCATTTCACCACTCCTAAGATAGATATCCATCACTAGCTGGCCTTTTTCCTCTTTAAGTTGAGAGCTTTCTATGGCAAAGGATACCTTTTATCATTTGAACTCCTTCCTACGTAACTCAATATCAGAAAGCAGTTCCTCTATTAGGATTTGTAGTATCCCAGAGTTGGGTGGTGGTAATGGATTGTTGATATGGTGGAGTCTCCATTCTTCATATCCAGGCATGGTAGGGCTTCCTCTCCAGTATCTTTCCATATAATAGACCTTTTTCCAGGCTTTGAAAGCTAGCTGAACTTTTGCTTTATAATTAGGCTCTTTGTATTCAAAATCCCAATGTCCCAAGTCTTCAAAGAATGGAATGAATTGATGGCACTAGAACTGACATAATACCAATAATAGAGCATAACTGGTATTTCCCTATAATCTCAAGAGCGGTACACAAGTGTAGTCTCCACATCTATACACAATCGACAGAGGGAACACCCATGTAGTTTTCCACATGATTTCTTCCTCCTTGATGTTTCGTAATTCCTTAACCCAATGTTTTTTTATCTTATCTTGGTAACATTCTTCCTCTAATGCTGTGGAAAGAGGACTGATCTTAAAGAAGAAATTTTGCTTGGCTCCTCCTTTACTAACATAGAGATGACCTAAGAACCATATCTAGAGCAATAGGGCGTACCAGATAAACCTTCCTGTTCATGTTCTTTTAGAAAAGCTGAGGGCATGGATGGTTTCGACAATGATGGTGGAAGTAGGTTTGATGCTGCAACATAGGTGAGAAAAGAAATCTGTGACTGCCACCTCTATATAACCCAAAGTCTTCGAGAATACAATGAGCCCGTAGATTGCCAAAACGTAGACATCTTGAGCTTTCTTTTGATAAAAAATATTTACCATTGCCTCTTTCAAGCTGGCCTAAGAGATGGATTTCATTGCTCCCTTTTACTTTGATGTGACTGTCAACCAATGCTTTTGTGGCTCCAAGAATTTGCCTCAATCTTTTCTTGAACGGAAGTGGCGTTAGGGCTTTGCAGTAAATCCAGTCTAACTTGGACATTTCTATGTTAAGCAGAGTTGTGTACTCATCAATCGTAGGGAATAAATCTTGTTGGTTAAAGATGAAACATCAGTAGGCCATATTCTAGAACTGTCGCTACTTGCAACAAGCCATCATCTAACTAAACTCGAAGTAAGAGAGCTATATCCCCATACTTTTTAGTGAAGGCTTCTTTCTCATTGTTATCCCAACTATCCCAAATATGCTTCAATTCCCAACAATCATTCTTACAAAAATTGATCTTGACCTCTTCATGCATTTCTGAGATGTTGTTAGGCTTTAGGATGTCCCCGTCTTGATGTTGGCGACCTTCTGACCATGTTCTGACATTTTCAAAGGACTCGATAGTGGAGATAAGCTATTGTTCCATAAATGTGCCCGTTGCTAAACGTCAAACCAAAACAATTGTCCCAAAATGATGATAGTCATGATAATCATGATAAGATGATGCATGCACCAAAAAAAAAGCCAAAGGGAAAATAAGTTAGTGGAACATATAGGAGACAAATGTAAGCAAATAAAGAATTAAAACATCAGAACAAAAAAATCATAACATGTCTCAACCAAGATGGTGAGATGAGAAATGGGCAGCATTTCAACATGCTAGGATGCAATCTGCCCTTCATGAGGATGCAATCTGCCCTTCATGAGGTGATGCAATATCTTATTTTGATGGAAAAAATAATCGACCAGTAGTAATATTCGTTTATCACCACTAGTGCCGATACACATTAAGCCATGACTTAGACAGCATAACAGCTTACAGTGTAAGACATTATGAGCAATGGTTTTTGTTCACCATCACTTATTTATATAACGGTTAGCCATCGTTCAGACGTCACGACAACATGCCTCGATAAATGATAAAAATGCAAATGTGGGTGACAATTGTATACTTATTGTCACCTACATAATTATGGTAATTAAGAGTAAAGGTTAGGAACATTTCTCTAAGTGACCCTATTCTTCGAGTATTCTAACAGTGTTTCAGCATGGTTTGACATGGTTTAGCTCATAGGGCTCACTATATGAGGTCTAAGTTGATGCCTAAATAGGTATTCGAATTGCTTCTTCATCTGGTGGGGATAGTCGAGGGGCCCCGATCCTAGACCTATCACGGGTTTGGCAGAACGGGTTTGATCCGTTGGATGTATTTCCCTGTGCAAATATGAAGGGTTACTAATTAGAGACATAGGTTATTTACATCCAAGAAGTTATTGCCATGCTTATGCGAAGTGTTACTCACGAAGGTGGATAGCTTACTTTTTTCCAATGATTGGGTTATAACCATGTCATGGAGTTTGGCAGGGTACTAATGCACATGCAAGTGCGTGTGTGTGATGAGGAAATGATCAAACCTTTTTTCGTTACTTTTGTATAACCATTTTTATTAAACTGATGATTATTCAAAAATATGACAATTTTGAAAATCATGCCAAACAAAAGATTAGTTGACAAAACGAAAAAAAGGTTATAGTTAAATAGTGACTAAAGATCGAAAGAACTAGGAACCTCATAAGACATGGCTAGTTACTGGCCTAACTCTGTATACAATCCCCAATGGCGTTGCCAAGCTGTCACAACGTACCCCAGGGTAGATCCTCGCGGATCTATGGGTGAATATAACTTAAAATATTTTTTTGACTTGGAAATGTCTTATTGACGTAGACATTTCCTTCGCGATGTGATGAGAACAAGAAAGCATAAATTCTCAACTTGTGATACAGTGAAGGGGACCATAAGATGAATCACTCATCTTATTAGTCTCAGATGACCATTACAAAATGGCCAACGCTTGGAGTTGCCACCGATCATTTCAAGCTAGGCATGACCGAATGCTATTGAAGCCTATGTTTTGAGTTATGAAACTCAAAACATTGATCCTGTGGTCTACTTAGTGCAAAGATTCGCCATTTGTTACACACGATGAGGTACAAACCTCTTTGTGACACTCAAAATTGATACCTTCTAGCTATGTCTTTCTCAGTTTCTATTATTTCGATCTTACCTCATCACTATTTCGATATAAATCTATTTTAATGCATGAATCTATTAGAAATACAAATCTAGGTTTTGATGAAAAAGATTTAATCTCATATATACCCCGGAGAGATGGGGAATATAGATATTTTCAACAAAAATGACCTCTGAATTTTATTTGGAAAAAAGGAATATTCCACTTTAGGCACTGAAGAGATACCCACATAGAATATTACCCTTAGTTTTATTTGAAATGATTGGAAAACATGAATGCAAATAATCATCACAAAGAAATCATGTTAGTAAGGCAATAAATGAAGTAACATAACAGGGATCATTTAATGCAATGATAAAGAAAAAGGATGGACTATTCGAATTTATCTCACAATTAGTATCGATTATCTGGGAATAACCGAATCGACAACTTTTGAGATGCATCTAGGTTTCTTGATGAAATTAGGTTTGTTTGACATATTCATGGAAATCCAAGAAAGAGAAAAAAATTAATTATAGTTGAAAGATAGGGTTAGAGTATCTCTTCAGAAAGATAGGGTTGGATTATCCCTATAGACGACAAATAATTTTGACAAAAGAGGATTTGTAAACCTTGACAACTTTGAAAAGCAGAATTATAGTATCCCCTTGGAAGGTTAGGGTTGGAGTATCCTCGTGGATGATAAATCATTTTGACAAAGGAAGATTTTTCAATCTCGACAATTTTGAAAAGCAGGGTTGGAGTATCTCCTTGAAAGGTTGGGGTTGGAGTATCCCTGAAAGCAACATATTTGACGTTCTTTAAAGAAATTGAGTTGGAAAACTTTAATTGAAAAAACTTTGTGAGTTAGAAAATGAGTGAGCATTTAGAGAACTTTTTGTAAAAGAAATTATTGTGAATGAGGATGGTAAAGATGTAAAATATATTTATGCCTTGATACGAGCTTATAGGAGGTCAAAGCCTATTCTCGAGGCTGATCAGGGTGATACGGAGACATTGAAATGTCTTGAGATGAAATTCGGGAAAACAACTTAATTTTGACCATAATCAAAAATAGAGGACGGCATCACGCTATCCTGCTTCTCAAATTTATTCTAAATTGGTTTAAAGGCTTTAGAGGGTGGACAAGATACTGTTAAAAAGTTAACTCGATGAGGGTCAACCTAAAAATATTCCCACTATCCCAAGAAGTCACTTTCCAAGGGAATAAATTTTCAAGTTCGGATTAATTTTGTTGCTAGCAAAGCATACGAGGGACAAGGTGTGTCAAAATTTGAAAAATCATTATGGACTCATCTGGTATCAAAAAATTGCAAATAATACCTTTCCAGAAAAGGAATTTCATGAACATTTTAGGAAAAATGCTGGATGGATTCAAAAAACCTTTTGGTGGGCTTAAAGGGCCCAACTAGAATGCAGTTTGTTCACTTTAAAGATTCTAGATAGTCTAGGTTTGAAAAATCATAACTTTTTCATCCGAATAGATCTGAGGATCAACCTTATTTTAAAGGTATTTTGACACACTTTCAGAGAAAAATATTATAAAATTCATAAAAAATCGTTTAGGATTTTAAAGTGATTTTTCAATTTATAACAGTGCTGGTGCTAGCAGGGATAAAGTAAAGCAGAGGATATTTCTTGGTGTAGGAATGTGTCTTGGAAGTTGAAAATGAGCTAGAATCTAACCTCCTTTAGCTAATATATAAGTGGTCTATTTATGCCAGCATTTTGAAGCAAATTTAGAGGTGTTCTTGGTCATTTCTCAAGGGGGACAAAGTGATGTCAACTCAGTGGCTATAGGGTGGCTGTAGGGAGCAATTTGCTGCCAATGTGATGAAAATAGGGTTGCTAGTTTAAATACTTAAATGATTTTCCAGCAAATAGGGTGGCTGATGGTGATCTTTGCCTACAAACCAAGGAGGAGTAGGGTGATCATGTGACATTGACCCTTTTGATCTAATTTAAACTTCAAAAAAATGTTTAAATTAATTCAAAAGTCCAAATTCGTAATATGTAAGGGTTTTGATCTTTTCTGATGCAAAGAAATGAGTTGAAATCGAGTTTTTAAAAATTAGCCTAGACAAAATAAGGTGTCTACAACTTGGATACTCATAGTAATCTCTATTCTTTTTGTTATAGGCACTACAATCATGTTCATCTCATTGGGATACATGATATTGATGCTTTAATCTGGCAAAAAAAGGTTTTCTTTCCATCAGTTTCCTTATTATTAAAGTTCATCTGTTAAATGAGATAAACCTTGATGCTCATAATAATCTCTATTCTTGTTGTTATGGGCACTAAAATCATGTTCTTCTAATTGGGATACATGATATTGATGCTTTCGATTTGCTAGACAAGCTTTTTTCCACCATCTTCCTTTTTATCAGAGTTTATCCATGAAATGAGACAAATGTGAACACTCGTAATAATCTCAATTTTTTTATTGCGGGCACTACAATCATGTTCCCTACATTGGGATGCACGATGTTGATGCTTCGATTTGGTAACAAAAGCTTTTCTTTCTACCATTTTCCTTATAATTAATGTTCATCCATGAAATGAGACAAACTTAGATACTCATAATAATCTTCATTCTTTTTTTTATGGGCACTAAAATCATGTTATTCTCATTGGGATACACGATATGGATGCTTTGGATTTGCAAGAAAAGCTTTTCTTTCCACCAATTTCCTTCTAATCAAAATTCATCCGTGAAATAAGAAAAACTTGGATACTCGTAATAATATCAATTCTTTTTGCTATGGGCAGCATAATCATTTTCTCCTTATTGGGATACATGATATTGATGCTTTGGATTTGCAAGAAAAGCTTTTATGTCCACCATTTTCCTTATAATCAAAGTTCATCCGTGAAATAAGAAAAACTTGAATGCTCATAATAATCTTCATTCTTTTTGTTATGGGCACTACAATCACGTTTTTCTCATGTGGATACACTATATTGATGCTTTAGGATTGTAGGAAAAGCTTTTCTTTCCACCATTTTCCTTATAATCAAAGTTCATCTGTGAAATGAGAAAAACTTGGATACTCGTAATATTCTCCTTTTTTTTGTTATGGGCACTACAATCGTGTTCTTCCCGTTGGGATACAAAATATTGATGCTTTGAATTGGCAGGAAAATCTTTTCTTTCCAGTAGTCTCCTTATTATTAAAGTCAATCCGTGAAATGAGACAAACTTGGATACTCATTGTAATCTCCATTCCTTTTTTATGGGCACTACAATCATGTTCATCTCGTTGGGCTACGCGATATTGATGCTTTGATTTGGCAAGAAATGGTTTTCTTTCCACCAGTTTCCTTAATATTAAAGTTCATCAATCAAATGAGACAAACCTTGATACTCGTAATAATCTCCATTCTTTTTGTTATAGGCATTAAAATCATGTTCTTGTCATCAGGATACACTATATTCAAGCTTTCGATTTGCAAGAAAAGCTTTTCTTTTCACCATTTTCCTCTCATAGAAGTTTATCCGTGAATTGAGATAAATATGGATACTCATAATAATCTCGATTTTTTTTGTTGTCGGCACTATAATCATGTTCACCTCGTTAGGATACATGATATTAACGCTTTGAAGAACACGAAATGCTTTTCTTTCCACCATTTTCCTTATAATCAAAGTTCATCCGTGAAATAAGACAAACTTGGATACTCATTATAATCTTTATTCTTTTTGTTATTGGGCGCTACAATCATGTTCATCGCATTAGGATACACGATGTTGATGCTTTGATTTGGCTAAAAAAGCTTTTCTTTCCACCATTTTCCTTATAATCAAAGTTTATCCGTGAAATGAAAAAAATTGGATACTCGTAATAACCTCCATTCTTTTTGTTTTGGGCATGGCAATCTTGTTCTCCTCATTGGGATATACGATATTGATGCTTTCAATCTGCATGAAAAGCATTTCTTTCCACCATTTTCATTATAATCAATGTTCAATCGTGAAATGAGAAAAACTTGGATACTCATAATAATCTCAATTCGTTTTGTTATTGGGCATTACAATCATTTTCACCTCGTGGGGATACATGATATTGATGCTTTTGATTTGGCAAGAAAAGGTTTTCTTCCCACCATTTTCCTTATAATGAAAGTTTGTCCATCAAATGAAATCTCCATTCTTTTTGTTATGGGCAGATACATGATATTGATGCTTTGGACATGCAAGAAGAGCTTTTCTTTCCGCTATTTTCCTTATAATCAAACTTCATTCATGAAATGAGAAAAACTTAAATACTCATAATAATCTCCATTCTTTCTATAATAGGCACTACAATCATGTTCTCCTCATTAGGTTGCACGACATTGATGCTTTGGATTTGCAAGGAAAGCTTTTTTTCACCATTTTTCATATAATTAAAGTTCATTTGAGAAATAAGAAAAATTTGGTTAGTCATAATAATCTCCATTCTTTTTGTTATTGGGCACTGCAATCATGTTCTCCTCATTAGGATACACAGTATTAATGCTTTGAATTGGCAAGAAAAGCTTTTCTTTTCAACATTTTTCTTATAATTAATGTTCATCCATGAAATGAGACAAACTTGGATACTCATAATAATCTCTATTCTTCTTGTTTTGGGCACTAAGATCATGTTCTTCTCATTGGGATCCACGATATTGATGCTTTGGATTTGCAAGAAAAGCTTTTCTTTCCACCATTTTCCTTATAATCAAAGTTCATCTGTGAAATGAGACAAGCTTGGATACTCGTAATAAGCTCCATTCTTTTTATTATGGGCACTACAATCACGTTCTCCTCATTGGGATACACAATATTGACGCTTTGAATTTGCAAGAAAAGTTTTTTTCTGCCATTTTCCATATAATCAAAGTTTATCTGTGAAAAGAGAAAAACTTGAAAACTTGTAATAATCACCATTCTTTTTGTTATGGGCACTACAATCATTTCTTCTCATTGTGATACCTGATATTGATGCTTTGGTTTTGCAAGAAAAGCTTTTCTTTCCATCATTTTTTGTATCATCAAAATTCATCTGTGAAATGAGAAAAACTTGCTAGACATAATAATTTCCATTCTTCTTGTTACTGTGGACTACAACCATGTTCTCATCACTGGGATACACAATCTTGATGCTTTGATTTAGCAATAAAAGCTTTTCCTTCCACCATGTTCTTTACAATTAATGTTTATCCGTGAAGTCAGCAAATTTGGATTCTTGTAATAATCTCCATTCTTCTTGTTATGGGCATTGAAATAATGTTCTTATCATTGGGATACACGATATTGATGCTTGGGATTTTCGAGAAAAGCTTTTCTTTCCACCATTTTCCTTATAATGAAAGTTCATCCATGAAATGAAACAAACTTGGATACTCATAATAATCTCCATTCTTTTTGTTGTGGGCACAACAATCACGCTCTTCTCATTGGGATACACGATATTGATGCTTTGGATTTTCAAGAAAAGCTTTTCTGTCCACCATTTTCCTTATAATCAAAGTCCACCCATGAAATGAAAAAAACTTGGATACTTATAACAATTCCTATTCTTTTTGTTTTGGGCACTACAATCATGTTTTTCTCGTTTTTCTCATTGGGATAAACGATATTGATGTTTTGGGTTGGCAATAAAAGATTTTCTTTCCACCATTTTCCTTATTATTAAAGTTCATCTGTTAAATGAGACAAACCTCGATATTCATACTAATCTCCATTCTTTTTGTTATGGGCACTAAAATCATGTTCTTTTCAGTGGGATACATGATATTGATGCTTTCGATCTGCGAGAAAAGCTTTTCTTTTCACCATTTTCCTCCTAATCAAAGTTTATTTGTGAAATGAGACAACCATAGATACTCGTTATAATCCCCATTCTTTTTGTTGCAGGAACTACAATCATGTTATCCATATTGGGATGCATGATGTTGATGCTTTGATTTGGTAGGAAATGCTTTTCTTTCCACCATTTTCCTTATAATTAATGTTCATCCGTGAAATGAAACAAACTTTGATAGTCATAATAATCTCCATTCTTTTTGTTATGGGCATTAACATCATGTTCTTCTCATGGGGATACACGATATTGATGCTTTGGATTTGCAAGAAAAGCTTTTCTTTCCACCATTTTCCTTATAATCAAAGTTCATCCGTGAAATGAGAAAAACCTCGATACTCATAATAATCTCAATTCTTTTTGTTATGGACACTACATCACATTCTTCTCATTAGCTACATGATATTGATGCTTTAGTTTTGCAAAAAATGCTTTTCTTTCCACCATTTTCCTTATAATCAAGGTTCATTTATGAAATAAGAAAAACTTAGATATTCGTAAAAATCTCAATTCTTTTTATTATAGGCATTACAATCATGTTTTTCTTATTGGGAAAAATTATATTGATGCTTTAGGTTTGTAAGAAAAGCTTTTATTTTCACCATTTTCCATATAATCAAAGTTCATTCATGAAATAAGACAAACTTGGAAACTCATAATAATCTCCATTCTTTTGTTATTGGGCACTACAATCATATTCATCTCAGTGGGATACACGATATTGATGCTTTGATTTGACAAGAAAAGCTTTTTTTTTCACCATTTTTGTTATAATTAATATTCATCCATGAAATGAGACAAACTTGGATACTCATAATAATCTCCATTCTTTTTGTTATGGGTGCCACAATTATGTTCACCTTATTGGGATACATGATATTGATGCTTTAATTTACCAAGAAAAGCTTTCCTTTCCACCATTTTCCATATTATTAAAGTTCATTCGTTAAATAAGAGAAGCTTTGATACACATAATAATCTCCATTCTTCTTGTTATGGGCATTACAATCATGTTCTCCACATTGGGATGCATGATATTGATGCTTTGGATTTGCAAGAAAAGCTTTTTTTTCCACCATTTTCCAAATAATTAATGTTCATCCATGAATTGAAACAAATTTATATACCTATAATAATCTCTATTCTTTCTGTTATTGGGCACTACAATTAAGTTCACTTCATTGGGATACATGATATTAATGCTTTGATTCGGCAAGAAAATCTTTTCTTTGCATCATTTTCCTTAGTCTTAAGGTTCATCCATGAAATGAGATAAACTTGGATACTCATAATAATCTCTATTCTTTTTGTTATGGGCGCTACAATCACGTTTTTCTCATTGTGATGCACGATATTGATGCTTTGGTTTTGCAAGAAAAGCTTTTCTTTCCATTATGTTCCTTATAACTAAAGTTCATCCGTGAAATGAGAAAAACATGGATACTCATAATAATCTCCATTCTTTTTGTTATGGGCATAACAATCATGTTCTCCTTATTAGGATAGCGATATTGAGGCTTTTGATTTGCAAGAAAAGTTTATCTTTTGACCATTTTAGTTACAATCAAAGCTTATCTGTGAAATGAGAAAAACTTGGATACTCATAATAATCTCCATTCCTTTTGTTTTGGGTGCTAAAATCATGTTCTTCTCATTGCGATGCATGACGTTGATGCTTTGGATTTGTAGGAAAAGCTTTTTTTTCCACCATTTTCCTTATAATCAAAGTTCATCTATGAAATGAGACAAACGTGGACATTCATTATAATATCCATTCTTTTTGTTATTAGCACTACGATCATGTTATCCACATTGGCTATTGATGCTTTGAATTAGCAAGAAAAGCTTTTCTTTCCACCATTTTCCATATAATCAAAATTCATCCGTGAAATGAGATAAACTTGGATATTCATTATAATCTCCATTCTTTTTTGTTATAGGCACTACAATCATGTTCTCCACATTGGGATACATGATATTGACGCTTTAAATTTGCAAGAAAAACTTATGCTTTCACTATTTTCCTTATAATCAAACGTTCATCCTTGAAATGATACAGACTTGGATACTTGCAATAATCTCCATTCTTTTTGTTATTGGCACCACAATCATCATCTCTACATTGGGATATATGATATTGATGCTTTGGATTCGCGAGAAAAGAATTTCTTTCCACTATGTTCCATATAATCGAAGTTTATCCGTGAAATGAGAAAAACTTGGAAACTCATAATAATGTCCTTTCTTTTCGTTATTGGGTGCCATAAACCTATTCATCTCATTGCAATACACGATATTAATGCTTTGATTTGACAAGAAAAGCTTATGTTTCCATCATTTTCCTTATAATTAATGTTCATCCGTGAAATTAAACAAACTTGGATACTTGTAATAATCTCTATTCTTTTTGTTGTGGGTACTACAATCATGTTCACGTCATTGGGATACATGATATTAATGCTTTGATTTGGCAAGAAACGGTTTTCTTTCCCCCATTTTCCTTATTATTAAAATTCATATGTCAAATGAGACAAACTTCGATACATATAATAATCTCCATTTGTTTTGTTAAGGGCACTACAATCATTTTCTCCTCGTTGGGATACATGATATTAATGTTTTGATTTAGTAAGGAATGGTTTTCTTTCCACCATTTTTCTTATAATCAAAGTTCATCCGAGGAATAAGAAAAACATGGATACTTATAAAAATCTCTATTCTTTTTATTATTCGGCACCATAATCATGTTCTCCTTATTGGGATACACAATATTGATGCTTTGATTTGGCAAGAAAAGCTTTTCTTTCCACCTCTTCCTTATAATTAATGTTCATCCATGAAATGAGGCAAACTTAGATACTCGTAATAATCTTCGTTCTTTTTGTTATGGGCACTACATAATGTTTTTCTCATTGGGATTCACGATGTTAATGCTTTGGATTTGCAGGAAAAGCTTTTCTATCCACCAATTTCCTTATTACTAACGTTCATCCATCAAATGAGGCAAACCTTGATTCTCATAATTATCTCCATTCTTTTTCTTATAGGCACTAAAATCATGTTCTTCTCAGTGGGATACTCGTAATAATCTACATTCTTTCCACCATTTTCCTTCTAATCAAAGTTTATCCATGAAATGAGACAATCATGGATACTCGTAATAATCTACATTCTTTTTGTTGTGGGTACTACAATCATGTTCACCTTATTGGGATACACGATATTGATCCTTTGATTTGGAAAAAATGCTTTTCTTTCCACCATTTTCCTTATAATTAAAGTTCATCTGTGAAATAAGACAAACTTAGATACTTGTAATAATATCCATTCTTTTTTTATGGGCCCTACAAGCACGTTTTTCTCGTTGGCATACACAATATTGATGCTTTGGTTTTGCAACAAAAGTTTTTCTTTCCAACGTTTTCCTTGTAATCAAAGTTTATCCGTGAAATGAGAAAAACTCGGATACTCATAATAATCTCCATTCTTTTTGTTATGGACACTGCAATCACATTCTTTTCATTGGGATACACGATATTGACGCTATGAATTTGCAAGAAAAGCCTTTTTTCCACCATTTTCTATATAATCAAAGTTCATCCATGAAATAAGAAAAACTAGAAAACTCATAATAATCTCCATTCTTTTTGTTATTAGGAACTACAATCCTGTTCTCCTCATTGGGATGCACGATATTGATGCTTTGATTTGGCGAAAAAAGCTTTTCTTTTCACCATTTCCTTTTAATTAATGTTCATCCATGAAATGAGACAAATTTGGATACTTGTAATAATCTCCATTCTTTTTGCTATAGGCACTACAATCACATTCTTCTCATTGGGATACATGATCTTAATGCTTTGGATTTGCAAGAAAAGCTTTTCTTTCCACCAATTTCCTTATTATTAAAGTTCATCTATCAAATAAGGCAAACATTGATACTCATAATTACCTCTATTCTTTTTCTTATGGTCACTAAGATCATGTTCTTTTCATTGGGATACACAATATTCATGCTTTTGATTTGTAAGAAAAGTTTTTCTTTCCACCATTTTCCTTCTAATCAAAGTTTATCCATGAAATGAGAAAATCATGGATGCTTGTAATAATCTCCATTCTTTTTGTTGTGGGCACTACAATCATGTTTACCTCATTGGGGTACACGATATTGGTCCTTTGATTTGCAAGAAATGCTTTTCTTTCCACCATTTTCCTTATAATAAAAGTTCATCCGTGAAATGAGACAAACCTAAATACTCATTATAATCTCCATTCTTTTTGTCATTAGGCAGTACAATCATGTTTACCACATTGGCATACATGATTTTGATGCTCTAATTCAGCTAGAAAAGCTTTTCTTTCCACCATTTTCCTTATAATCAAAGTTCATTTATGAAATGAGATAAACTTGGATACTCATAATAATCTCCATTCTTTTTGTTATGTCACTACAGTCATGTTCTCCTCATTGGATACATGGTATTGATGCTTTGGATTTGCAAGAAAAGCTTTTCCTTCTACCATTTCCTACATAATCAAAGTTCATCCATAAAATGAAAAAAATTTAAAAACTCGTTACAATCTCCATTCTTTTCATTATTGGCCACTACAATCCTGTTCACCTCATTAGGATACACGATATTGTTGTTTCGTTTGGCAAGAAAAGCTTTTCTTTCCATCATTTTCCTTATAATTAATGTTCATCCATGAGATGGGACAAACTTTGATACTCATAATAGTCTCCATATTTTTTATTGTGGGCACTGCAACATGTTCACCTCATTGGGTACATGCTATTGATGCTTTGATTTAGCAAGAAAGGTTTTCTTTCCACCATTTTCCATATTGTTAATGTCCATTAGTCAAATAAAACAAGCTTTGATACACATAATAGCCTTTATTCTTTTTGTTATGCATGATATTGATCTTTTGATTTGCAAGAAAAGTTTTTATTTTCACATTTTTTGTATAATCAAAATTCATCCATGAAATGAGACAAACTTGGATAAGTGTAATAATCTCCATTCTTTTTGTCATAGGCACTACAATCATGTTCACCTCATTGGGATACATGATATTGATGCTTTATTTGCAAGAAAAGCATTTCTTTCCACCATTTTCCAAGTAATTAATGATCATTCGTGAAATAAGACAAACTTAGATACTTGTAATAATCTCCATTCTTTTTGTTATTGGGCACTGTAATCATATTCACTTCATTAGGATACACGATATTGATGCTTTGGTTCAGCAAGAAAATCTTTTCTTTCCACCATTTTCCTTATTATTAAAGTTCGTCCTTGAAATGAAACAAGCTAGGATACTCATAATAATCTCCATTTATTTTGTTTTGGGCACTACAATCATGTTCTTCTCATTCTGATACCCGATATTGATGCTTTAGTTTTGAAAGAAAAGCTTTTCTTTCTACCATTTTTCGTATCATCAAAATTCATTCGTGAAATGAGAAAAACTTGGCTAGACATAATAATTTCCATTCTTCTTGTTATTGTTGACTACAAGCATGTTCTTATCACTGGGATACACAATCTTGATGCTCTGATTTAGTAAGAAAAACTTTTCCTTCCATCATTTTCTTTACAATTAATGTTTATTCGTGAAGTCAAACAAATTGGGATTCTCGTAATAATCTCCATTCTTTTTGTTACGGGCATTAAAATCATGTTCTTATCATTGGGATACACGATATTAATGCTTTCGATTTTTTAGAAAAGCTTTTCTTTCCACCATTTTCCTTATAATAAAAGTTCATCTGCTAAATGAGACAAACTTGGATACTCGTAATAATCTCCATTCTTTTTGTTATGGGCACAACAATCACGCTCTTCTGATTGGGATACACGATATTGATGCTTTGGATTTTCAAGAAAAGCTTTTCTTTCCACCATTTTCCTTATAATCAAAGTCCAACCATGAAATGAAAAAAAAACTTGGATACTTATAACAATTCCCTTCTTTTTCTTTTAGGCACTACAATCATGTTTTTCTCATTAGGATAAACGATATTGATGTTTTGGCTTGGCAATAAAAGGTTTTCTTTCCACCATTTTCCTTATTATTAAAGTTCATCTGTTAAATGAGACAAACTCGATGCTCATACTAATCTCCATTCTTTTTGTTATAGGCACTAAAATCATGTTCTTCTCAGTGGGATACATGATACTGATGCATTCGATCTGCAAGAGAAGCTTTTCTTTTCACCATTTTCCTCCTAATCAAAGCTTATCCATGAAATGAGACAAACATAGATACGAGAGAATCAAAGTTCATCTTTTAATTGGGATAAACATGGATTCACATAATAATCCCCTCTCTTCTTGTGATTGGGCACCATAATCACATTCTCCTTGTTGGGATAAATGATTTTGATGCCTTGGTTTCAAAAGAAAAACTTGTTTTTCTACCATTTGTAGAATTCAAATTCGTCTTTCAATTGGAATAAACAAGGATTCACATAATAATCTCTTTTCTTTTCATGATTAGGCATTATAAACACATTCCCCTTGTAGTGATAAATGATTTTAATGCTTTGGTTTTATATGAAAAACTTCTCCATCTACCATTTTTAGAATCGAAGTTCATCTTTTAATTGGGGTAAACATGGATTCACATAATAATCTCTTCTCTTTTCATGATTGGGCACATAATCACATTCTCCTTGTTAGGATAAATGATTTTGATGCCTTGGTTTCAAAAGAAAAACTTGTTTTTCTACCATTTTCAGAATTGAACTTCGTCGTTCAATTGGGATAAACATGGATTCACATAATAATCTCCTTTCTTTTCATGATTGGGCACTATGAACACATTCTCCTT
>JBBYHM010358402.1:0-21479 GCA_038381775.1 Adansonia rubrostipa | reverse complement strand
ATCCCCATTCATGTTATGTGCCATCCCCTTGTATGTTTGTTGTCTTCTCCTTGTCAAAATGCATGTTTAATGGCTGTTAAAACTGATTTTTGAAACCCCATAAGCCAAGCATGTTAACCTCAACCAATGAGGATTAGCATGGACTTTGCATTTTTCTTAAAGTTAGCAAAATATCTTGGGGAAAATTAAGTTTTTCGGATATGGAATCTTGGTTAAACAAGCTTAAATCTTTTGATTTTGAAATAAAAAAGGTCTTATAATTATTCCCTAAATGTTTATGCCTTTTTAAGTTAAAACCTTGAGTGGTATGATCAACGGGCTGTTTTATCATCCCAAACTACTCCAGGGCTATGCAAATGAGTTCTTGACGCTCATGCCACTCTTTCCCTTCAATCATAGATGTTCGAATGTCAACGACTTGAGTTTGGACCTGTAGATAAAAAAAATAAAAAATGAGAGATATCCCTTGCTTTGCTTTGTCCCCTGCTGGCAGCACAACTGTTGCAAATTGAAAAATCACTTTGAAATCATAAATGTTTTTTCATGAATTTTTTGATATTTTTTTGTTAAGGCATGTCGAATTATCTTTAAAATAATGTCTTTTTCACCCCTAGATCATTCTGGATGAGAGAGTTATGATTTTTCAAATCTGAATTGTCTAGAACCTCTAGAATCGGAACATGTATTTTGGTTAGGCTGTTTTGACCCACTAAATGATTTTTCCAAATTTGTCAAACATTTTTCCTAAAAGAGAAATGAAATCCCCTTTTCATAAAGGTATCACTTGTGATTTTTGGATAACAAATGAGTTCAGGGTGATTTTTCAAAATTTGACACACCTTGTTCCTCATATGCTCTACTAGCAGCTTAATCAGTCCGAACTTAAAATTTATTCCCTTGGAATATGACTTTTTTAGACATGGGGAATACCTCGTCGAGTTATCTTTCTAATGGTATCTTGCACACCTTCTAAAGCCTTCAACCAATTTAGAATAAATTCGGGAAGCAAGACAGCGCAATTCTATCCCCTATTTTTGGTTATGGTCAAAATTGAGTTATCTTCCTGAATTTTGTCTCGAGACATTCGAATGTCTTTGTATCACCCCGATCAGACTTAAGAACATGCTTTGACCTCCCATTGGCTTGTATCAAGGCACAAACACATTTTACATCTTTACCATCCTCATTCGTAATAAAATCCTTTTGCCAAAAATTCTCGGAATGCTTGCCCATTTTCTAAATCATGAAGTTTTGTCATCCACGGGGATACTCCAACCCCAACTTTCTAAGGGGATACTCAAATCCTGTTTTTCAAAATTATCAACCTTTAAAGAATCTTTCTTCACCAAAATTATTCGTTACTCATGGGGATACTCCAACCCCATCTTTTTGAGGGGATACTCTAACCCTGTATTTCAACTATAATTAATTTTTTTCTCCTTCCCGAACTTCCATAAATATGTCAAACAAACCTTGTTTAACCAAGGAACCCAAATGCATCTCGAAAATTGTTGACTCGATTATTCCAAATAATTGATGACAATTGTGAGATAAATTGCAATAGTCAATCCTTTTTCTTTATCATTGCATTGAATGATCCATGTTACGTTACTTCATTTGTTACCTTACAAACATGATTTCTTTGTGATGATTATTTGCATTCATGTTTTTAAAACATTTCAAATAAAATTAAAGGTAATGTTCCATGTGGGTATCTCTCCAATGCTTAAAGTGGAACATTCCATTTTCAAAGTAAAATCTAGAGGTCATTTTATTGAAAATCTCTATGTTTCCTATCTCTCCGGGGCATTTATATGATTATATCTTTTTCATCAAAACCTCAATTTGTATTTCTATAAGATTCATGCATTAAAATAAGTTATATAAAAAAACGACAAAATCAGATCGAAATAATCAAAACTGAGATAAGATATAGCTAGTAAGGTATCGATTTTGGGCGTCACGAAGAAGTTCGTACCTCATCATGCGTAGCCAACTCCCAAACCCAAATAGCGAATCTTTGCATTACGTAGACCACAGGATCGATGTTTTGAGTTTTGTAACTCAAAACATAGGTTTCAATAGGCATCTGATCATGCCTAGCCCAAAATGATTGGTGGCGACTCCAAGCATTGACCATTTCATGATGGTCATCCGAGACCAATAAGATGAGCGATTCATCTTATGGTCCCTTTCACTGTACCACAAGTTGAGAATCCATACATTCCCATTCTCATCACATCACCAAAGAAAAGTTTCAGTCAAGAAGACATTTTCAAGTCAGAAAAATATTTTAAGTTGTACGCACTTATAGACCTGCGAGGATCCACCCCGGGGTATGTTGCGATAGCTTGGCGACTCCACTAGGGATATTATAGAGAGTTAGGCCAATAACTAGCCGTGCCTTGCTAGGTTCCTAGTTCTTTCGATCTTCGATCATTATTTAACCATGACCTTTTTTTCGTTTTGTCAACTAATCTTTTGTTTGCCATGATTGTTAGGATTGTCTTATTTTTGAATAATCATTAGTTTAATAAAAGTGGTAATACGAAAATAAACAAAAAGGTTTGGTCATTTCCCTATCATACACCGCTCACTTGCGTGTGCATTAGTGTCCCGCCAAACTCCATGGCATGGTTACAACCTAATCATTAGGAGGAAGTGAGCTATCCGTTTTCATGAGTAACCCTCCATATAGGCATGGCAATAACTTCCCGGATGTAAATTACCTATGTCTCTCTTGAGTAACCCTCCGCATTTGCATAGGGAAATACATCCAACAGATCGAACAAACCCGTGATGGGTCTAGGATTGAGGTCCCTTGACTATCCTTACCAGACGGAGGAGCAATTCGGATACCTATTTAAGCGTCAACATAAACATCATATAGTGAGCCTTACGAGCTAAACCATGTTAAACCATACCAGAACGCTGTTAGAATACCTAGAGAATAGGGTCACTCAGGGAAACATTCCTAACCTTTACTCTTAATTACCATAATTATATAGGTGACAATGAGTATAAAATTGTAACCTGCACCAGCATTTTTATCATTTATCGAGACATGCTATCGTGCTACTCGAACGACGGCTAACCTTGTATAAATAAGTGACAGTGAACAAAAACCATCATTCACAATGTCTTTTACTATAAGACATTATGCTATCCGAGTCATGGCTTAACGCGTATCTATACTAGTGGTGATAAATGAAATTACTATTGGTCTGATATGTTTCCATTAAAATATTACATCACCTCATGAAGGGCAGATTGCATCCTGGTATGTTGAAATGCTACCCGTTTCTTATCTCACCACCTTGGTCAAGACATGTTAAGAATTTATTTTATTCTAACATTCTTAAATTCTTTATTTCCTTACATTTGTCTACTATATTTTTCACTAATTTATTTTCCCTTTTTGTTTTGGTGAATGCATCATTTCATCATAACCATCATGACTATCATCATTTTGGGACAATTATTTTCGTTCGGTATTCAGCAAGGGGCATCATTTATGGAGCAATAGCTTATCTCCACTATTGAGTCTTTTGAAAATGTCAAGACATGGTCAGAAGGTCGCCAACGTCAAGACAGGGACATTGTAAAGCCCGACTACATCTCAGACATGCATGAAAAGGTCAAAGTCGATTTCTGTTAGAATCATTATCGGGAACTAAAATATATTTAGGATAGTTGGGATAACAACGAGAAAGAAACCTTCACTAAAAAGTACGGGGATATAACTCTCTTACTTCGAGTTCAATTGGATGATGGCTTATTACGAGTAGTGACATAGTTCTAGAATCTGACCTACCAATGTTTCACCTTTAGCCAACAAGATTTAGTCCCTACCATTAATGAGTATATAGCCCTGCTCAACATAGAAAGGGCCAAGTCAGACTGGATTTAATGCAAAGCACTAATGCCTCCTCTATTCAAAAAGAGGTTGAGGCAAATTCTTGGAGCCATAGCAGCATGGGTTAATAGTCACATCAAAGTAAAAGGGAGCAGTGAATGCATTTCTTCGACTAGCTTCAAAGAGGGCTTGGTAAATCTTTCTGATCCGAAGAAAGCTCAAGATGTCTATGCTCTGGCAATCTATAGGCTCGTTATATTCCTGAATACTTTAGGTTATGTAGAGGCAGTAGTCACATATTTCTTTTCTCGCTTATGTTGCAACTCAACCTTGCTTCCGCCATTATCGTCGAAACCATTCACATCCTCAGCTTTTGTAAAAGAACGGGAACAGGAAGGTTTATCGGGTATGCACCATTGCTCCAAATATGGCTTCTAGGTCATTTCTATGTTAGGAAAAGGAGAGTTAAGCAAATTTTTTCTTCAAGAATAGTCCTCTTTCGATGGAACTAGAGGAAAAATGTCATCAAGATAAGACAGAAAAGCATTAGGCCAAGGAATTACATAATATCAAAGAAGAAAAAATCACATGGAGAGCTCCATGGGTGTTCCCTCAGTCGATTGTCTGCAGATGTGGAGACTACACTTGTGTACCACTCTTAGGATTATGGGGAAATACTTATTATGCTCCTCTATTGGTATTGCGTCAGTTCTAGTGCTAGCAATTGATCCATTTCTTCAAAGACTTAGGACATTGGGATTTTGAATATGGAGAGCCCAATTATAAAGTGAAAGTCCAGTTAGCTTTCCAAGCTTGGAAGACGATCCGTTGTATGGTAAGATACTAGAAAGGAAGCCCCACCACACCTGGATACAAAGAATGGAGACTCCACTGTATCAATGATCCATTGCCACCACCTAACTCTAGGTTACTGCAAATCCCAATGAAGAACTGCCTTCTGAGATCGAGCTACTTAGGAGGGAGTTCAAGCCATAAAAGACATCCTTTGCCATAAAAATCTCTTGACTTAAGGAGGAAAACAGTGAGCTAAAGAGGGATATCTATCTCAGGAGCGGTGAAATGGATCGAGTCATTAAGGAAAGGGATCGCTTCAAAGATAACCTCGAGAGCCTGACCAAGGATTATGCGACACTCCGAAAAGCTAACAAGTCCAGATGCATTGGCAAGACATCAGTTGAATGGCAAGCGAAAGTTGCCACTCTTAATCGCGAACTGAATCAGTAAAAGGAGGAAGTCAAAACTAGAAAAGAAAAGTTAACAAAGGCACGTGTTCTTACTTCCACCTACTAACAAAAAAATTAAAGACTCGAATCGCAAATGTGAGATATGAGAGCCACTTGAGTTGAAAATGAAGCCCTCATTCATAGAATCTAGGAGTTAGAACAGTCTCTTGAGGATCATCAAGGTCATATCAATGAACTAACAAGTGCTTCTGAGTAACGTGAACTAGATTGGCAAGCGACCATCAACCAAGCATGCCCGAACGACTAAGAACAACATCAGCACCTCATTAAGCACGTTTAGATGGCTCAATGAGAGATGGATGACATGATTGAAGTAGCTCAATCCATAAAGCGAGACATCATACCTGTTGGAGATCGTGAGCAATAACTTTTAGGTTTTTTTGATCGTGTGATTACACAATGTGATCATGTTAGATACTTTCAAATGTAATAATGTTGTAAAAAGAAAAAAAAAACTCTTTTTTGACTCTATGAATGATGTTATTGATGAAGTTGTTCCAAGAATCAATTGTCTTCCATGCATATGCACATTTAATTTCACCCTTTTTCATTGCACTTGCATCAATCATTCATTATCCTAACTTGTCATTGCATCATAAATGCTCATCAATAAATACATTTTTTAATAAAAAAGTCTAATACGAGAATTGGGCCATAAAAGTGCAAGGGATTCCAAGGTCAATCAGGAACATGGAACCTTACTTCATGTATCGCTACAACACATTAAACCATAAGCAAATCATGGAGAGTGATCATAAAGCTTGTATTGAACGACTTAAACTAATGGTTAAGGAATCACAAGACCAGATGCTTCGTTAGCAATACGAAATGCAGAATCAAATTACAAAACTTATAGAACTAATGACCATCTATATGAAAGAAAAAGGCAAGCTAGCACTGTTGAAATAAGAAATGATCCTCCCAACGTTGAAAGCCCCTTGCCAATAATCTGGAACCTATCTAAAGGGAAACTAGACAATAACAACGGCCCACTCCTACACCTGTCACTCAGGCTCCACCAGCCATCTACCTTAATCCCATTACGATAGGTTAATTCATTCCTTGCACTCAAGGGGTGAACGTAAGAGTCTCATCGGTAATCCAATACCCCTTGACATGAGGAACCAGAGAAAATAGAAGGTCAAAAGTCCACCATGACTGCGAAAAAAAAAACAAATTCTAGCTATTAGAAAAATGCCTCCAAGCTAGCGAGGGAATTGACAAGTTTAGAGTTCTTGACACGCAGTCACTACTTTTGGTGTCCAACCTTGTCATTACCTCAAAGTTCAAAGTCCTAGAGTTTGAAAAGTTTAATGGAACCATCGACCCTTTTGTCCATGTTTGAATGTACCTATGAAAGATGGTCAGGTATGAGAAAGATGAAAAGCTCCTCATCCATTGCTTCCAGCATAGCCTTATTGAGGCAGTAGCTCAGTGGTATATCGAGCTAGAAAATGTGAAAATCCAATCATGGGCCAACTTGGCTAAGGCCTGTCTATATCAATACTAGCACATGTCAGATCAGGCATCGAATCAACTTTCTTTGATGAATTTTGAGAAGAAATTGACTGAAAGTTTTAGGAAATACCCCCAAAGGTAGAGAAAAGAAGCAGCCTTAGTCCAACCTCCCTTTACAAAAAAAGAGATGACAGTCACCTTTATTCATACCCTATGTGCTCTTTATTATGAAAAGCTCATAGGGAATACCACCAAGAAATTCACAGACTTAGTTCTCTTTGGAGAAATGATCGATGCTGCCATTAAGAGTGGTAGAATGTTTACTAGGGAAAGAGCTGGATCAAGTGAGAAGCCCATTGCCAGTAAAAAGAAGGAAGGAGAGGCCAATGCCATAAGATATGCCAACTCATCTCAGCCAAAATGGCATCAAATACATGACCCTTACTACCCAAGCATGCTGTATTCTTGCCCTATCACCATACCCCCTCAACCATTTAACGCCATAACCTACAACCTATCCTTTGTAATCCCATCCAACCCACCACAAAGCTACCCTCCATAAGTTCACCAAAGTACCAATCAAGCAACCAATAATGCACCTGACAATCGTGGTGCAAATCAATAAAGTCAACATTTTGATCCCATCCCTATGACCTATAAGGAGCTCTACCAGACCTTGCTCCAAAATCATTTAGTGGCCCTAATCTATGTCCTAAAAAAGAAGCCACCATACCCGCAATGGTATAACCCTAACGCCTACTGTGAATACCATGTTGGGGCATATCTTTCAAACAAAATGTACAAAATCTAATTAACTCAAAAGTCTTGCAGTTCGAGATGAACCAGGGACCAAATGTTACTACCAATCCTTTACCAAGCCATACTAAGCTAGCTGCAAACATGATCGATATCGAGCCATAGAAATTATGTCCTTCGACTAAGGCTTATTTTTGATGACGGGGTTATGATGGAAGCCCCTGTACTTTTTTTTGTCCCTTTCATGTCAAGAAATGAAAACCTACCTACCCTTGCCCAAAGTCAGGTAGGTGTACTATGTAAGGGGCATCTTTATCAAACATTATCAATGAAATTAGCTTTGCATATATCATTCCATATTATATGCCTACATCACTTTTTAATCTTTTTGTCTTAATTACCCTTTTACCTCTATTCCTATCCATATCCTCAGATTGTGTGAGTGCCTTTTGTAATATCTATTTCTTTACCCTTTCAGGTATCCTGATGATAGTGATGTGGATGCGTCTAATGGGTCTTTGAAGATTGATTTCGAATGGTTAATTTACGCTGCTAGTGAAATTGATCCTGAAGAAGGTTTCAAAGAAAGCTCTGTACCACCATACCTCTTATAGTTCAAGATCTAGCATCATAACTCTATCCATATCGCCCAAAGATGAATGGGGCAGTTGAGGCAGCCAACAAAAACATCAAAAGAATAATTAATAAAATGGTTGAGACTTACAAAGGCTGGCATGATAAGCTATCCTTTGCACTTCATGCCTATCAGACCTCAATTTGAACTTCCACAAGCACTACCGCATTCTCCTTTATCTATAGGATAAAAGCTATATTGCCCATCGAAGTCTAGATCCCTCCTCTCAGAGTCTTGATGGAAACCAAACTTAAAGAAACCGAATGGGTTAAGAATAGATATGACCAGATCAACCTCATTGATGAAAAACAGATGAAAGCCTTCTGCCATGGTCAAATATATCAAAGACACATGATCCGAGTCCATGACAAAAAAGATGCACCCATAACAATTTCACTTAGCGAATTGGTATTGAAAAAGATCCTCCCAATTCATAAAGACGCACGGGGCAACTAGACCCCTAATTAGGAAGGACCGTATGTCATGAATCAAGCCTTCTTTAGAGAGGCCCTAATCTTGTCAGAAATGGACAGCAATGTCTTGCCAAACCTAGTCAACTCAGATTCTATCAAGAAATATTAAAGTAGAAGGCAAAAACCTGAAAAGGCATCTTTAAAAAAAAACAAAGCAAACAAAAAAAACAAATAAAGAAAAAAAAGCAAATGAAAAGAAAAAACAATAAAAATAATAAAAAGACAACCAAAAAAATAACAAAAAGAGGAAAAAAATAAAAAAGAGCCTAGATGAAAATCTAAAAAAGGCATATGGGCAACCAACCTAATTACAGTTGAAAACCCATAAGGGTGACTTGAGAAGATCAATTTTGATAGGGCATGAACTGATAGTGCCTACAGGACAATGCAAAGCAATCCTAGAGATCTTTCAAAGATCAACTCATGCTAGGCATATTTATTTTTTGAGAAAGATTCTGAAAAGCACCTAAAGAACATCCATGTCATGATTGTCAGAGGCATTTTTCACCCAAAAGATCATCTTTCGCACTACCCTATCAATTGCTTGTCAAATATTATATTGAGTTATGTCTCTTTGTTATCATGAATAAATATTGCCTTATTTCTTTTAACCCCTATACAATTCACATTGCACTTGTCATTTAACTAATAATGTTTGATAATTAACTAAAATATGCATTAGGACATCTTGACATTACATCAAAAGGAAAAAAAACCACAGGGAACTTTGCTTGCACCCTGGTCATCAAGATCATGTACTTTTCATGTCCAAACGCTCACTCAGTAGGACCATACACCAAACCATTTCTTGCACTCACAAGCCACATCTCAAGAAAAACCATTTTAGGCTAACTGAAAAGTGACCCATGCATTCTATCATAATCCCATCAAAACCAGAGACATCAACCTAATCAGTTGAATAGTCTCTAAATGTTGACAATGCCTTCTATTTGTCAGGAAAACGATTGAGCCTCTCGAATTGAGAAATGCAACAGTTCAAATTCTTGAGACTAAATTTTTGGTCATATCCCCAATGGAGCCAAGGTAACCTATAATCCCCAGTGGGATTAGGAAAATTTTCATCTATAGTCACATCAAAGACAAATCGCCATCCCAATGAGAGTCTGAATGACCTACATGGAGAACTACGACTATCTCACGTATTAGACTTCACATCATGCAATCATGATAGCATCCCATATCATGCACTCATATTACCGTCACACATCATTTCTACAATATCACTTCAAGCCAGGTTTGCTAAACCTCCAATGAATTCCTGGTAAGAACTCTAAGCTTTGCAAACCAAGTGTCATTCAGGTAAGGTCCTTTTCTTCTCAGCAACTACTATTAAAGTGCTAATGTCAAGAAATTGTTGTCTAGAAATTATCATTAAAAACTGTTATCGAGAACCTTCATTAGAAGCTTTTTCAAGAATTTTGTTAAGAACTAGTGTTAAAATCCTTTCATCAGGAAATTTTGTCATAAACTTCTATTAAGAAAAACTAGTATTTGAAGTTTTATCCAAAAAACCATTGTCAGCACCCCTTAAAAGCCCATAAATCAGTGGCACCTTTCAAAGCCCACAAGTCAGTGGCACCTCTTCAAAGCTCACAAGTTTGTGGCACCTTTCTAAAGCCCACAAGTCAGTGACACCCTTTAAAAGCTATCAAGTTAGTGGCACATCTCTCAAAGCCCACAAGTCTGTAGCACTCGTTTAAGCCCACAATTCAGTGGCACCCTTTTCAAAGCCTATAAGTCAGTGGCACCGCTTTAGAGCCCACTCATCAGTGGCATCCCTTAAAAGCCCATAAATCAGTGGCATATTCCCAAATGCCCATAAGTCATGGCACCCTTTTCAAAGCCCACAAGTCAGTGGCACCTTTTAAAGCCTATAAGTTAGTGGCACCTCTTTAAAGACCACAAATCAGTAGCACCTTTTAAAGCCTAAAAGTCAGTGGCACCTCTTCAAAGCCCACAAGTTAGTGGCACCTTCTAAAGCTCATAAGTCAGTGGCACCCTTTTTGAAGCCTTTAAGTTAGTGGCACCCTTGTCGAAGCCTACACAAGCTAGTGGCACCTAGTTTGAGTCAAAGCCCATATAAGTCAGTGGTGCCTAAGTTTGAGTCAAAGCCCACACAAGCTAATCGTGCCAAGTTTAAGTCAAAGCCCATATAAGCTAGCAGTACCTGAGTCAAAGCCCACACAAGTTGGTGGCACCAAGTTTAAGTCAATGCCCGCACAAGCCGACGACACCCGAGTCAAAGTCTACACAAGCTGGCAGCACCCAAACCAAAGATCCATGTTACTCTGTACCTGTCTAAGGGGGTCAAACCTTAAAAAACCTAACACTTTAGTGTTCTAAGGAGCGTCAATCCACCTCAGACAAAATAGCATTTATTTGTCTTTGCCTTATTCCTAATTCTCAGCAATAGTCAAAGAGGGGCAGCTGTAGATAGCTTATTTTGTCAGGGCTAATTTGTAGGAATCTAGAGCATGGACGTGAGAGGGAGCACCTAGTGAAAAGGTATCTGAAGGAGGTCAAGAAGGCTTAGGGATCATATCAAAGGTAAATGCAAGGATGTAGCATCAAATGGCTTAGTTTAAGGTGTTTGGGGATAAACTATATGGAAAAATTCATAATTTTACTTGAATGTATCGATACACAGTTTTATGTATAGATACAATGGTATCGATACAATGCTCTAACGATCTAAAAATTTGAAATGTCCCCATTCATATCGATACAACATGTGGATGTATCAATACATGAGCCTTGGTATTGATACAGGACCTTATGTATTGATACTAGGCCATGCCAAGATCAAAACATGCATTCTGTAAAGAAATGTATCGATAAATATCAACATGTATCGATACAGTGGTTCATAGATCGATACAATAGTTCATAGTATTGATACAATGATCATAGTTTTGATACAATGTTCATTGTATCGATACAATGTTCATTGTATCGATACCATCAAGGTTTTTGGACCAAATGTATCGATACATTATGCCATGTATCGATACATGCAGACCATCTTCACAGTCCAGGCATTTTTGACTCGTCCACCATTGATCTAAAATCGATTTTAACTCATTTATTTACAGCAGGAAAGATTAAAACACATATCAAATTATAAATTTAGACTTTTTAATTAATCAAAACATTTTTTTAAGTCTAAATTAGATCAAAAGAGTTAATGTCATTTGATCACCCTATCTTCCCTACTTGTTGGCCAATATCACCATCAGCCACCCTATTTGCTGAAAAATCATTTTAGCATTTAAACTAGTAACCTTATGTCCATCACATTGGCAGCAAGTTGCTCCCTACAGCCACCCTATAGCCACCATGCTGACATCATTTTTTTCCATTTTAGAAATAGCCAAAAAACACTCCAAATTGGCTAAAAAATACTGGTATAAATAGACCACTTCTATCTCAACCAAAAAAGGGGAGATTCAAGCTCATTTTCAGCTTTAAAAACACATTCCCATACTAAGAAAACCATAATCCCATACTCTTCACCCACCATCCAAAAATAGTCCTAAAATACTTATTCCCCAACCATTACGCATTCTAAAATCACCCTCATCCATACCAAAACCAAAACCTCATTATTTCTCTTTTTTCCTTGCTTATTGACAACAAGAAAAAGAGGGAAATTCAAGCCATCGCTACTGCTCCAACATTTTAGCTAAAAATTAAAGTTTGTTGGTATAGCTTCCTACTCTATCACTTGCATTTTCTATTTTTTAGCATCTTCATCATTTTAGTGAGCTCTCTATGTTTCCATCACCCTCTTAGGATTATCATGCATTATTGTGGCTTTTGGTTGTGGTAATTTAGGATTTGGATGCTTTAATGCTCCTTTGATATACAAAATGCCTTATTTCATCCTTATTATTTTGATAGCTCTTGCTCATGCATTTTATGTCACATCCATGCATCTTGTTATCCTTAATCCATGTAGGAATCATTAGCCTAACACATGTCAAGCATATTTACACATTAGCTTTCATGAATCATTGTCATTTTCAGCATCCATAACATTTTCTTTTCACAATGCATAACACTTTATTTGGCCAAACCATTGGTAAAGTTAGCATCCCCATTTCATGTTATGTGCCATCCCCTTGTATGTTTGTTGTCTTCTCCTTGTCAAAATGCATGTTTAATGGCTATCAAAACTTATTTTCGAAACCTCTCAAGCCAAGCATGTAAACCTCAACTAATGAGGATCAGCATGGACTTAGCATTTTTCTTAAAGTTAGCAAAATATCTTAGGGAAAATTAAGTTTTTTAGATCTAGAATCTTGGTTAAACAAGCTTAAATATTTTGATTTTGAAACAAAAATGGTCTTACAATTATTCCCTAAATGTTTGTGCCTTTTTAAGTCAAAACCTTGATTGGTATGATCAATGGGCTGTTTCATTGTCCCAAATTACTTCGAGAATGTGCAAATGAGTTCATGATGCTCATGCCACTCTTTCCTTTTAGTCATAGATGTTCGAACATCACTGACTTGAGTTTGGGCCCATAGACAAAAAAAATGAAAAAATATGAGAGATATCCCCTGCTTTGCTTTATCCCCCTATTTTAGCACAACTGTTGGAAATTGAAAAATCACTTTAAAATTTGAAATGATTTTTCATGAATTGTTTTTTTTTTTGTCAAAGCATGTCAAATTATCTTTAAAATGATGTCTTTTTCACCCCTAGATCATTTCGGATGAGAGAGTTATGATTTTTCAAGTCCAAACTATCTGGAACCTCTAGAATCCGAACATGTATTTTGGTTAGGCCATTCAGACCCACTAAATGATTTTTTCAAATTTGTCAAACATTTTTCCTAAAAGATTCATAAAATCCCCTTTTCAGAAAGGTATCACTCGTGATTTTTTGATACGAATTGAGTTTGGGGTGATTTTTCAAATTTTGACACACCTTGTCCCTCATATGCTCTGCCAGTAGCTTAATCAGTCTGAACTTAAAATTTATTCCCTTGGAAAGTAACTTTTTCAGACATGGGGAATATTTTTTAGTTAACCCTCATTAACTTACCTTTCTAACAGTATCTTGTCCACCTTCTAAAGCCTTCAAACCAATTTAGAATAAATTCGGGAAGCAAGATGTGCAATGCTATCCCCTGTTTTCGGTTATGGTTAAAATTGAGTTGTCTTCCCAAATTTCATCTTGAGGCACTCGAATGTCTCTGTATCACACTAATCAGACTTAAAAACATGCTTTAACCTCCCATTGGCTTATATCAAGGTGCAAACACATTTTACATCTTTACCATCCTCATTCATAATAAATCCTTTTGCCAAAAATTGTCAGAATGCTTACTTATTTTCTAAATTATGAAGTTTTGTCATCCACGGGGATACTCTAACCTCGACTTTCTAAGGGGATACTCCAATCCCGTTTTTCAAAATTGTCAACCTTTAAAGAATCTTTCTTCATCAAAATTATTTGTTACCTATGGGGATACTCCAACCTTATCTTTTTGAGGAGATACTCCAACCCTGTCTTTTAACTATAATTAATTTTGTTCTCCTTCCCAGACTTCCACGAATATGTCAAACAAACCTTGTTTAACCAAGGAACCCAGATGCATCTTGAAAATTGTCTACGCAGTTATTCTAGATAATCAATGACAATTGCGAGATAAATTCAAATAGTCCATCCCTGTTATTTATCATTGCATTGAATGATCCATGTTACGTTACTTCATTTGTTACCTTACTAACATTACTTCTTTGTAATGATTATTTGCATTTATGTTTTTAAAACATTTCAAATAAAATTAAAGGTAGTTCCACATGGGCATCTCTCCAGTGCCTTTTCAAAGAAAAATCTAGAGGTCATTTTATTGAAAATCTCTATGTTCCCCATCACTTTGGGACGTATATGAGATTGTATCTTTTTCATCAAAACCTAGATTTATATTTCTATAAGATTCATGCATTAAAAAAGGGTTATATCAAAATAATGACCGGATAATATCGAAAAAATCAAAACAGAGATAAGACATAGCTAGTAAGGTACCGATTTTGGGCATCGAGAAAGGTTCATACCTCATCATGCGTAACCAACTCTTGAACCCAAATAGCAAATCTTTGCATTATGTAGACCACAAGATCGATGTTTTGAGTTTCGTAACTCAAAATATAGGTTTCAATAAGCATCCGATCATGCCTAGCCCAAACTGATCGGTGGCGACTCCAAGCATTGACCATTTCATAATGGTCATTTGAGACCAATAAGATGAGCGATTCGTCTTATGGTCCCTTTCACTGTACCATAAATTGAGAATCCATGCATTCTCGTTCTCATCACATCGTGAAAGAAAAGTCTCGGTCAAGAAGACATTTCCCAGTCAAAAAAATATTTTAAGTCGTACGCACTCATAGATCTACGAGGATCCACTCGGGGTACGTTGCGACAATTATTATGTAAATTCGTGTTAGTCCCAATTGACAAATGAAATTTAACTCTAAAAATAATGGAAATAAAAGCTTTTCTTATGAAACCAAAGTTTCAATGTCATTTATCCTATTGAGGAGAATGAGTTTATGGTGCCTAATCATCAAAAGAAAGGAGATTACTTTGTGAATCCAAGTTTATCCCAATTGACAAAGGAAATTTAACTCTACAAAATAATGGAAAGTGAAGCTTTTCTTATGAAACCAAAGCAACAATGTTATTTGTCCTAATGAGTTGTATGAGTTTATGGTGCCTAATCATGAAAAGAAAGGAGATTATTATGTGAACCTATTTTAATCCCAATTGACAGATGAACTTTGATTCTAAGAAATGGTGGGAGGAAAAGCTTTTTAAAAGAAACCAAAGCATCAATGGCATTTATCCTAATGCGGGGAATGAGTTTATGATAACCAATCAAGAAAAGAAAAGAGATTATTATGGGAATCCTTGTTTGTCCCAATTGACAAATAAAATTTAACTCCCAAAAATGATAGAAAGAGAAGCTTTTCTCTTGACACCAAAGCATCAATGTCATTTATTCCAATACAGGGAATGAGTTTATGGTAGCCAATCATGAAATGAAAGGAGATTATTATGTAAATCCATGTTAGTCCCAATTGATAAATGAAATTTAACTCAAAAAAATGATGGAAGGAGAAGCTTTTCTTATGAAACCAAAGCATCAATGTCATTTATCCTAATAAGGAGAATGAGTTTATGATGCCCAATCATAAAAAGAAAGGAAATTACTATATGAATCCATGTTGGCCCTACTTGGCAAATGAAATTTAACTCTAACAAATGATGGAAGGAGAAGCTTTTCTTATGAAACCAAAGCATTACTATCATTTATCCTAATGAGAAGAATGAGTTGGCCAACCATGGAAAGAAAAGAGATTAATATGTGAAGCCGTGTTTGTCCTAATTGACAAATGAAATTTAACTCTACAAAATGATGGGAAGAGAAGCTTTTCTTATGAAACCAAAGCATCAATGTCATTTATCCTAATGAGGAGAATGAGTTTATGGTGCCCAATCATGAAAAGCAAGGAGATTACTATGTGAATCCGTGTTTATCCCAATTAAAAAATGACCTTTAATTCTCAAAAATGGTGGAAAAGGTAAGCTTTTCTTATGAACCCAAAGCAACAATGTCATTTATCCCATGAGTCGTACGAGTTTATGGTGCCCAATCATGAAAAGAAAGGAAATTATTATGTGATTTCATCTTTGTCCTAATTGACAAACAAACTTTGATTCTAAGAAATGGTAGGAGGAAAGGCTTTTTAAATGAAACCAAAGCATCAATGTCATTTATCCCAATGCGAGGAGAGTTTATGATGCCCAATCATGAAAAAAAAGGAGATTGTTATGTGAATCCATGTTTGCCCTAATTGACAAATGAAATTTAACACCTAAAAATGATAGAAAGAGAAGCTTTTCTCATGAAACCAAAGCATCAATGTCCTTTATCTGTGCAGAGAATGAGTTTATGGTGCCTAATCATGAAATGAAAGGAGATTATTATATGAATCCGTGTTAGTTCCAATTGATAAATGAAATTTAACTCTAAAAAATGATGGAAAGGGAAGCTTTTCTTATGAAACCAAAGCATTAATGTCATTTATCCTAATAAGGAAAATGAGTTTATGGTGCCCAATCATGAAAAGAAAGGAGATTACTATGTCAATCCATGTTTGTCCTAATTGACAAATGAAATTTAACTCTACAAAATAATGGAACAATAAGCTTTTCTTATGAAACCAAAGCATTAATGCCATTTATCCTAATAAGCAGAATGAGTTTATGGTACCCAATCATGAAATGAAAAAAGATTACTATGTGAATCTATGTTTGTCCTAATTGATAAATGAAATTTAACCCTAAAAAATTATAAAAAGAAAAGCTTTTCTTGTGATACCAAAGCATTAATGTCATTTATCCTAATAAGGAGATGAGTTTATGGTGCCCAATCATGAAAAGAAAGGAGATTACTTTGTGAATCCGTGTTTGACCTAATTGACAAAGGAAATCTAACTCTACAAAATAATGGAAAAAGAAGCTTTTCTTATACAACCTAAGCAACAACGTCATTTACCCCAATGAGTCATACAAGTTTATGGTGCCTAATCATGAAAAGAAAGGAGATTATTATGTGAATCCATCTTTGTCCTAATTGACAGATGAACTTTGTTTCTAAAAAATGGTGGGAGGAAAGATTTTAAAAGAAACCAAAGCACCAATGTCATTTATCCCAATATGGGGAATGAGTTTATGATGCCTAATCACAAAAAGAAAGGAGATTATTAAGTGAATCCTTGGTTGTCCAAATTGACAAATGAAATTTAACTCCTAAAAATGATGGAAAAGAAGTTTTTCTTATGAAACCAAAGCATCAATGTCATTTATCCCAATACGAGGAATAAGTTTATGGTGCCCAATCATGAAATAAAAGGAGATTATTATGTGAATCCGTGTTAGCCCTAACGGATAAATAAAATTTAACCCAAAAAATGATGGAAAAATAGCTTTTCTTATGAAACCAAAGCATCAATTTCATTTATCCTAATAAGGAGAATGAGTTTATAATGCCCAATCATAAAAAGAAAGGGGATTACTATGTGAATCCATGTTGGCCCTATGTGGCAAATGAAATTTAACTCTAAAAATTAATGGAAGGAGAAGCTTTTCTTATGAAACCAAAGCATGAATGTCATTTATCCCAAAGAGTTGTACAAGTTTATGGTGCCTAATCATGAAAAGAAAAGAGATTATTATGTGAATCTATCTTTGTCCTAATTGACAGACAAACTTTGTTTCTAAGAAATGGTGCAAGGAAAGGATTTTAAAAGAAACCAAAGCATCAATGTCATTTATCCCAATGCGGGGAATGAGTTTATGATGCCTAATCATGAAAGGAAAGGAGATTATTATGTGAATCCTTAGTTGTCCCAATTAACAAATGAAATTTAACTCCTAAAAATGATGGGAAAAAAAGCTTTTCTCATGCAACCAAAGCATTAATGTCATTTATCCTAATATAGGGAATAAGTTTATGGTGCCCAATCATGAAATAAAAGTAGATTACTATGTCAATCCATGTTTGTCCCAATTGACAAATAAAATTTAACTCTACAAAATGATGGAACGAAATGCTTTTCTTATGAAACCAAAGCATCAATGTCATTTATCCTAATAAAAAAATGAGTTTACGATGCCGAATCATGAAATGAAAAGAGATTACTTTGCGAATCTGTGTTTGTCCCAAGTAAGAAATGAACTTTAATTCTAAAAAATGGTAGAAAGGAAGTTTTTCTTATGAAACCAAAGCAACAATTTCGTTTATCCCAATAAATAGTACAAGTTTACAGTGCCCAATCTTGAAAAGAAAAGAGATTATTTAGTGAATCCGTCTTTGTCCTAATTGAAATGGTGAGAGGAAAGGCTTCTTAAATGAAACCAAAGCATCAATGTCATTTATCCTAATGCAGGGAATCAGTTTATGATGCGCCCAGTCATGAAAAAAAAAGAGATTATTATGTGAATCTGTGTTTGTTCCAATTGACAAATAAAATTCAACTCCTAAAAATAATGAAAAGAGATGTTTTTCTCATGAAACCAAAGCATCAAGTCATTTATCCAATGTGGGGAATGAGTTTATGGTGCCCAATCACGAAATGAAAGGAGATTAGTATGTGAATTTGAGTTAATCCTAATTGATAAATGAAATTTAAATTTAAAAAAAAATGGAAATAGAAGCTTTTTTTATGAAACCAAAGCATCATTGTCATTTATCCTATTAAGAAGAATGAGTTTATGATGCCCAATCATGAAAAGAAAGGAGATTACTATGTGAATCCGGGTATGAAATTTAACTCCTTAAAATGATGGAAAGAGAAGCTTTTCTCATTAAAGCAAAGCATCAGGGTCATTTACCTAATGTGGGGAATAAGTTTATGGTGCCCAATCATGAAATGTAAGGAGATTATTATGTGAATCCGTATTTATCCTAATTAACACGTGAAATTTAACCCTAAAAAATGATGAAATGAGAAGCTTTTCTTATGAAACCAAAGCATCGAGGTCATTTATCCTAATGAGGAGAATGAGTTTATGGTTCCCAACCATGAAAAGAAAGGAGATTACTATCCATGTTTGTCCCAATTGACAAATGAAATTTAACTCTACAAAATGTTGGAAAGAGAAGCTTTTCTTATGAAACTAAAGCATCAATGTCATTTATCCTAATAAGGAGAACGAGTTTATGGTGCCTAATCATGAAAAGAAAGGAGGTTATCATGTGAATCCATCTTTTTCTTAATTGACAAATGAACTTTGATTCTAAGAAATGGTGGGAGGAAAGGCTTTTTAAATGAAACCAAAGCATCAATGTCCTTTATCCCAATGTGGGGAACGAGTTTATGATGGCCAATCATTAAAATAAAGGAGATTATTATGTGAATCCGTATTTGTCCCAACTGACAAATGAAATTTAACTCCTAAAAATGCTGGAAATAGAAGCTTTTCTCATAAAACCAAAACATCAATGTCATTTATCCTAACGTGAGGAATGAGTTTATGGTGCCCAATCATGAAATTGAAGGAGATTATTATATGAATCCATCCTAGTCCTAATTGGCAAACGAAATTTAACTCTAAAAATGATGGAAAGAGAAGCTTCTCTTATGAAACCAAATCATTAATGTCATTTATCTTATTGAGGAGAGTGAGTTTATGATGCATAATCATGAAAAGAAAGGAGATTACTATGTGAATCCGCATTTGTCCCAATTGACAAATGAAATTTAACTCCTAAAAATGATGGAAAAAGAAGCTTTTCTCATGAAACCAAAGCATCAATGTCATTTATCCCAATGTAAGAAATGAGTTTATGGTGCCCAATCACAAAATGGAAGGAGATTATTATGTGAATCCATGTTAGTCCTAATTGACAAATGAAATTTAACTCCTAAAAATGATGGAAAAAGAAGCTTTTCTCATGAAACCAAAGCATCAATGTCATTTATCCCAATATAAGAAATGAGTTTATGGTGCTCAATCATGAAATGAAACGAGATTATTATGTGAATCCATGTTAGTCCTAATTGATAAATGAAATTTAACTCTAAAAAATGATGAAAAGAGAAGCTTTTCTTATGAAACCAAAGCATCAATGTCATTTATCCTATTGAGGAGAATAAGTTTTTAATGCCCAATCATGAAAAAAAAGAAGATTACTATGTGAATCCCTATTTGCCCTAATTGACAAGTGAAATTTAACTCTACAAAATGATGGAAAGAGAAGCTTTTCTTATGGAACCAAAGCATCAATCTCATTTATCCTAATGAGGAGAATGAGTTTATGGTGCCCAATCATGAAAAGAAAGGAGATTACTATATGAATCCATGTTTGTCCTAACTAACAAAAGAAATTTAACTCCTAAAAATAACAAAAATAGAAGCTTTTCTTATGAAACCAAAGCATCAATGTCATTTATCCTATTGAGGAGAATAAGTTTTTGATGCCTAATCATGAAAAAAAAAGAGATTACTATGTGAATCCCTATTTGCCCCAATTGACAAATGAAATTTAACTCTACAAAATGATGGAAAGAGAAGCCTTTCTTATGAAACCAAAGCGTCAATGTCATTTATCCCAAAGAGTAGTACTAGTTTATGGTGCCCAATCATGAAAAGAAAAAAGATTATTATGTGAATCCGTCTTTGTCCTAATTGACAAGCAAAATTTGATTCTAAGAAATAGTGGGAGGAAAGGCTTTTTAAATGAAATCAAAGCATCAATGTTATTATCCCAATGTGGGGAATGAGTCTATGATGCCAAATATTGAAAAGAAAAGAGATTATTATGTGAATTTGTGTTTGTCCCAATTAACAAATGAAATTTAACTCCTAAAAATGATGGAAAAAAAAGGCTTTTCTCGTGAAACCAAAGCATCAAACTCATTTATCCTAATGCAAGGAATAAGTTTATTATGCCCAATAATGAAATGTAAAGAGATTATTATGTGAATCCGTGTTTGTCCCAATTGACACATGAAATTTAACTCTAAAAAATGAGAAAAGAGAGCTTCTCTTATGAAAACCAAAGCATCAATGTCATTTATCCTAATAAGAAGAATGATTTTATGGTGCCCAATCATGAAAACAAAGGAGATTACTATGTGAATCTGTGTTTGTCCCAATTGACAAATAAAATTTAACTCTAAAAAATGATGAAAAAAGTAGCTTTTCTAATGAAACCAAAGCGTCAATGTCATTTATCCTAATGAATGAGTTTATGGTGCCCAATCATGAAAGGAAAGGAGATTAGAATGTGAGTCCGTGTTTGTCCCAATTAAGAAACGAACTTTATTTCAAAAAAATGGTGGAAATAGAAGCTTTTCTTATGAAACCAAAGCAATAATGAGTAGAACAAGTTGATGGTGCCCAATCATGAAAGGAAAAGAGATTATTATGTGAATCCGTGTTTGTCCTAATTGAAAAAAAAATTCAACTCCTAAAAATAATGGAAATAGAAGCTT
>JBBYHM010358372.1:0-78112 GCA_038381775.1 Adansonia rubrostipa | reverse complement strand
ATATATATATATATATATCATTTTAATTTTGGAACGGATAGGATCAATGGAGTTCGGGTTTGAATTATATAATAATATCTTTACTATAGCTCAAGAACATTAATATCTTTGTGACTAGGTTATGCCGACTACAACATTAGTTAAGAATATTTTTATTTATTTTTTGTCATTAAATATGAAATACTCAAAGTTAAAACTCAATCAAACTGGAGATCTAATTTTTATAAAGGGAACCATGCATGCTCAATAATATATATTTATATGTATATTACTGCTTAAACATATAAAGTTACCATTCGAAATACAAAAACAAAAAAATAAACGCTTTTGTTCATTAATAATCCTCATCTATGTCTAAAAAAAGGATATTTTATGGAAATATAAAAAAATAAAGCAATTAAATAAATAATATTATATATTCACTATGTGTCCCGAAACCAGGATTTGGTGCAAAGCCAAAGCCAAAACCATGACCATGATCATCAACCAGGGCATCAGTCTCCATAACATTGGCCCTCCTCAAAGCATTGGTCCTCCAGATCAGACTATACTTCAGCGCCTCCATAGCCTTCATGTACGCCTCACGCTCCTCTAACTCCATTGTTATACCTTCTCATAGCCTATACGATGGGGTACTCACTTATTAAAGAGATAAACCTTATCTAAGGATAATAACGATCTCGATATAATGTCCTAGGTAAATTTGATCTTCATCAAGATCTACAGATAAATTCATTCCCCATCAAAACTCTATATAGAGACCCAAATAAGGTAGAACAATTGGCAAAGCTTATATATAAATGTAAAAGTGATCTACTGGGTAGTAAGACCGCACACGTAGCTTCATTTTATTTCTTCTCATAGCCTTTATTAACTAAAGCATTGAAGAGTGTCTTGGAGTACCAAACTCCAGTGCCTCCTAACTTTTTCTATCTTGCAGGTCCTACTTATTAGCCTTAAGCCTGCCCAGCTCTCAAGGTCTCATTATTACATCAAAAATTGGCATTGTTTGTAGGAATGAGCCATGATTCCATATCTACACTCCCAATAATCAACAATTCATGATCAACACACCAAATATAAAACTATCCCTCCTAAATAGGTGAATCTACCCCTTCTATCCAGGCCACCATTACCACCAGCCAATCACCCATTAGACCCCTGCCCGATGTTTATAAATACCTAATTTCGTCTGAGCTTCTCTCTCTGATAGTCTAAGATATTCGAGGTCAAGAACCAAGTGATCGCTCGACGATGGTCGACCTTCTCCTAGTAGACCGAGTTGTTTTAAGACCTATTTGGCCATATCCAAATGGCTGCTTGTGGGTATGACTAAAAGATTGCAATTTCAGGGTCCTTAGAGAACAAATCCTAGGTAAGAAGGACAAACATTCAAAAGGAAAAATTAGCTTTTGAATTTATTTTTGTGAAATTTTGAAATTTAATTTTAAATATGATTTCATGGTCGAATATCCCATTTTTAGAGATTTTTTAGAATTTTTTTTTTTGGTGAAATTTTGCAAAACAACTATCATATATTTTACTAATACTCATGTAGTATTTATATCGGTACCCTTTTTGAAAAATCAAAAATTTTGGAGAAAAGTCCATATTGGTATTTATACTACAACTTGTCAATTAATAATTTTTATTTATACTTAAAATTTTCCTTTTCTTTTCTTTTTGGTGAGAATTTGGACTAAGCCTTTTATTAAATTTTTGCATGTAAAATTTGAATTAACTTTCATATGTAAACTTTCTAATTGATCTTTTATCTATGGAATTTCTAATTAAATTTTCAACTATGAAATTCTCAATTAAATTTTCAACTATGAAATTCTCAATTAAATTTTTCACATTTTTAAATTAAAATTTTACACGAGAATACATTTTTAACTTTGTAAAAATTATATGAAAAATTTCTAACAAAGGACTTTTACATGTATAATTTACAAGTGGATTTTTTTACCAAATAAAAAATTATTATTATTTACATTAAACAATTATATTTATGCGTAAGTAGAAGAGTTGATTAGATTTTCATACGTGAATGAGACATGCATTAATTGTTTGTAAGCTTAAATGAAATAATATATATAATATATAACAAAAAATAAAAAAAATAAAAAATAGAAAATCAATTCATGGAAGGTTTGGGCCACCTATGGCTAAAGGGGGTTCCTCCCCCATGAAAGGATTTTTTTTTTTGGGGAAAAAAAGGTTAAAAAATTGGGAAAAAAATTAAAGAAAAAGGAAAAAGAAGGTTAAAAAAGTTTTGAGAATTTTCTTTTAAGGTAGAATTCTAACATTTCCTTTTTTATTTTTTTCATTTTAATTCATTGTAATTTTTTTTTTAAAATACGTTTGGTGATCCTAAGTCATCCGCTCAGGTGATTAGTCTTGAGCTTAGAGGTTCTTTAGCCTTTTAATGGCCAAGCAAAGAGCAAAAATTTCTTTCATTTAATTTCTTGTTAGGTATCTAATTTATAAGCAATTAGAGGGTTGATGATCCTAAATCATTAACTTAGGTGATAGCTTGAGCTTAATGGTTTTCTAACCATCTTAATGGCCAGGCAAGAACTAAAATCCCTTCCATTTAATTTTTTTTTTGGTTTATTTACTTTAAGGCAACATTAAAACTTGATGATTCTAAGTTTAATCTTAGGTGATAGCTTGAGTTAAAGGTTTTCCAACCTTTATTTTTAGTGGCCAAGCAAGAGCAAAGCAAAATGAAAACATTGTCATGTAGTTAATTTATTTTCTTGCAATATAATTTATGCAATTTACTTTCCTGCAATTTAATTTATGCCATTTATTTTCTTGCAATTTAATTTGTGCAATTTATTATCTTGCAATTTAAATTTAAGCACTTTATTTGTTGCAATTTATTTTCTTGCAAATTTAAATTTATGCACTTTACATTTGTTGCAAGTTAATTTTTACATTCTATTTTATTGTATTTGCATATATATATATTTGTATATACACGTAGATATATATATATATCTAATTACGAACATATTACTTTATGTTATGTTCGTTATGTGTAATTTATATATATATGTTAATACTAATGCATACACATTGTAACGTGGTCGTTATATTATTTCATGATAATTTTATATTTTCCTTTCATTTTAATTAATTTTAATTATTTTATTTAAGTTCATTTAATTTTATTACTTTTCTAATCATTTTAGCCACTAACGTGGGTTTCATACAATCATTTCCTTGCCACCTAAACATTATGTGGCACTGCATGCTTTCATTTTGATAGGATAGTTTATACTAAAATTAATAAAAAAAAAAAAGAAGGGAAAATGGCAATAAATAAAGAATGCTTTAGTCGATTTTGTTTGGTCGTAGACTTTGAGGAATAAATGATTTTAGGATCATGCTAGTTTATTTTATGACTTAAAATTCATGCTGAAAATTCATGCCTAATGTTACATAACATGAAAAAAAAAAATTCTTGAATGAATTTTAAAGTTGGCCGAATGCAACAGGGGAGCATTTGTGATTTTCTTTTTCCTTTTTTAAAGTGAGTTAGAGTTATTTTTGTGTTAATTTAACTTTTAGGGTCAAATTAAAATTTCTCCAAAATGTTCAAATTCATATAAGGACTTTTTTATAATTTTAGAAAGTTTAAGATCAAATTGCAATTTTGTCATTTTTTTAAGGTCATATGTGCTTGGTCGAATTTTTATGAAGCCCATGGGGAAACTTTCCATGCATTTTTTAACATATTGTGGTGCTTTTCACGCATTTTTATCTTTAGGGGTCATTTTACAAATTTAGAAAAATTAAGGATCATTTAGCAAAGTCTTACTTTTTAGGGCTATTTAAGTCATTTCTCACACTAAATTACCCATTTAGGGTATTTAGAAAATTTTAGGAGCATTTTTAGTATTTTAAGCTATTTTAGGGTCAATGTAATTTTGCAAACTTTAGGGGCTTATTATCAATTTTTGTTATTTAGGTCACATTTGTCTTGTAAATTACCCATTTAAGGTATGATTGTCATTCCATTATATTTTTGAGTCCTTTAGGGTAATAGGATACTTCCAAGTCAAAGGTATGCCTTAAAGACATTTTAGTAATTTACAATAAAATCGAGTCTTTTAGTGTCACAGAGATACTTTCATGTCAAAGGTGCACATAGAAATAGGTTGATCATTTCATGATAGTTTCATGTTCTTTAGGATACCGGAATACTTTCATATCAAAGGTATACCTTAAGGAGATTTTAGTAATTTACCTTAGGACTAAGTCCTTTAGGGTCACCTAGATGTTTTCATGATAAAGGTGTACTTTAGGGGAGATTTTGGTCTCTTCGACCAAGTTCGAGTCTTAGGACAAGTTTGGTGTTTTTTTCCAAATATCGAGCAATGTCTTTGAATTAAAGTAGTATTGAAATGTCTTTTAGCATATAGGAAGGGTTTTATTGGGATATCCTTCTCAAAATGAGTTAAATAGAGATTTTTTTTATTTCATAAAACAAAACTTTGTGCTTGTCTGCTTTATCTGGCATGGTACAAATGACATTTTTGTTTTGAAAAATATTTAAAAACTCGATTTTCTCAAATGAAACAATAAATTTAGTTTAAGGAACTTTATTTGGAATATGGAAATTTTAATTAAACGTCAAATACTGAAATCGAATAATGATCAAGATTTAAATTAACACGTAATTAATAAGTGTTGATTTTTGAGTGTCATGAGAGGGATCGATCTTTACTTGTGATTGCAACCGACTCTTGAATTCTTTCACGTGATCTCTGGCATTATCTAGAGTTTGTTTTTAAGGGCTTTGTAACCTTCAAAATACAAACTTTAATAGGTGACTAATTTCACCTTGCCAAAATAGATTCGTGGTAACTCCAAATAAAATGGTCATTTTGTGATGACTATATAAGGCAAAGTCGAGTGAGCGATTCTTTTTGATGACTTGATCCCTAAGCACAACAAATGATAAATATATAGAAATAAGGAATTCACCTACTTTTTAAGTCCGGTGGGTCAGGATTTGCATGTCGGTTATGCTGCGACAATGTCATGACACCAAGTTCAACCATGTCATCATGACTCATCTTGAAAACCATGATAGTAAGACTTATCTCACCTATATTCAAATACAACCTTCCCTATTTCCAATCACTATTTTCATTGAGTGCATGGCCTTAACCACCAAATTACTACCAAAATCTTCTAGCATCCCTCCTGCTTTCACCATCATATAAGCTTAGCACCTAATTTAAATACTATAGCCTTTAGAAGCCTGTTGACTCCTAGCATCACCATTGCAGTTACTAATGTCTAGAATGTCTCCACCACTAACTTGTCGATAGTCGATTTAGTACTCAGTATCAATGGGTGTGACATTCCCTTAATACTTTATGATTATCGCCTTACCCCAAACTACATCCAAGGCTATTACCTCTCCTAATCACATGCATTGGTAAACACGATGGCGGCCAAATAGGCCATCATATAACAATAGCACTTGCAAGATATGGCATCCCAACTAGACATCATACAACAATAGATCAACCAACTTCTCTAAACACAATTTGATATTCAAAATCAATCACCCACTCGCCCTAACATTACAAATATCAGGAACCACAGTCTAAACACCAATATCATAAAAAACCTAACCAACAAATAGACCTTGAAAGCTGTGAAGCCCAAGATAGTTCATGCTTGACCCTTGACATAAGTCGACCAGAGGGTAAGGAGAAGTTGATAGACCAACACAACATGTGTAGGATCCTGTTCTAGTTAATGAAGTTGCGGCTCCTTGAAAGAAATCATGCACCTAAAGCAGCCTTATAAAGATGATTAGGAATAGTTGGATGCCAAGCATAACTGGCTATCCTTGGTCATGCATTAAGTGTCCCTCTTTAAGAAGATCAAGCTCTAGCCAAACACGTATGACAGGATTACAGGTCCTGCCGATCACTTGAATCATTTTCGTGCATTTCACAACTTTCGAGATATCTTAGATGTAGTCCAATGTTGAGTCTTCCTAACCACTCTTTATGGGCTTGCTCGAACGTGGTGATACTTTTTGAAGCCAAGGTTGATAGTCAACTTCGATCAGCTGGGTAGATAGTTCTTAACCATTTTGGAAGCTATCATATAGTGGCCTAAATAGTAACTAGCTTAATGGCCATCAAACAAATTCTCAAAGAAATGCTTTAGGAATACATAAAGCATTTTAACGTAGCTGCACTAGAAGTTAGGGAATTAATAACGAATGAGCCGTTCAAGTATTCATTTTAGGGGTAGGCTATAAGCATCTCAAGTATGGCCTCAATAATGCCTAGTTGAAAAAGTTATATAAGCTTTATGAGAAAACACAAAAGTATGTTGATGTCGAGGAGATTGAGATCGATAATCTCAAGTTCAAGAGATCTAATCAAGATCAATGAAGAGACCATTTTGGGCACCTAAAAAGAAAGCTGAATTGGTTCTTGTTTTATATGGCTCATATAATTTTATATATAGAGGTAAGTGGGCTGATGTTGGAGTAGAGTAAAGTAACGGCATCAGCCTTTTATAGGGCCCACGGATAGATAGGTTGGGGGTATGGGGGCAATGCCCACGCTGTACAGTACATGTGCAATTTTTTAAAATTGTACTGGGTAGGGTTAGTATAAATATATGGTTGATGAAACCCTAAATTAAGTTATAATAAAAACATCAGCCGTCACTTCTGAGAATGTAGGCACATTGTTGATCCTTATTAAATCTCTGTGTTGTTTTTCTCTTCTCTTTTCTTTGTGTTTTCATGGTTCCTTAGTTCTTAGATTCAACAGTTCTTTTAAAAAGGTAAAACAAATAGTCGATAAGCCAGTAAGCTTAGGTCGATAGTGGGCCAAATCTAAACAAGTAGCAAAAAAGGTTGAGCATCATCCTACAATAGATATGAAACTTACATGCATCTCAATGCCAAAGGATGTAAATCTTGACGCCATCATGGAAGATAATCTGGTTGAGCGATAACCACCTATAAAAAGTAAAAAAAGTCATAAGAATCCTTGGAAGCATCACGAGTTCCATGACAAGATTGGCCATGCTACAAAAGAGTGTATTGGCTTAAAAAAGGCCATTGAAGCACTAATACAAAAAGGAAAGATTAAGTAGCTTATCAAAAAAGACAATAATGAAGCAACAAAATAACTAGATTGACATATCGATAAAGCTATAAAAAAATGCTAGTTATTGGTACAATTAATGTCATTGTTAGAAACAACAAGAGTTAGGTAAGTAGTAAGTTGAAAAGTGAAGTCACACCTCTGGTCTATTATGGTAGTGGATACACACCCCAAGAAGGTGAAACAGGATGACTGAAAAGTGACATTCAATGAAAATGACAATTAACTAATTGCCGTTTATGGGAATGGCCTAATTATTATGTCTATAATTGTGGGAATTATTACATTAGCAAAATTCTAATTGACAATGGTAATGCAATTAAGATCATCTAGTGAAAAGCTTTTCAAAAGATATGGTATAATGCTAGCAATCTACATCTATCATTGCAGATATACGGGTTTGCCAATCAACTGATAGTAGTAAAATGGTCTATAACTTGCTTATCACCTTGGGCAATAGAGAGCATACGGTTACAATAATGGTGGACTTCTTGGTAGTTGACCAGTCATTAGCATATAATGTTATTTTGGGCAAATAACAATGAAGAAGGTGAAGTTAATAACTATGGTATACTTCTTGATGGTGAAATTTTTGACCCCAACAAGAATAAGGTACAAAAATGTCATCTTATGTATATAGAGTTGAGTAGGAAAAAAAAGTGGTAGCACTATTAATGACAACTTAAAAGTACTAGCTGGGAATGGCTAGTTAATCAACATGATCCACCCTAACTAGTCTGAGCATCTAAGTTCTCGAAAGCTTGGACATTAGAGATGATTTTTATCATTGCAAACCCCAATCGATTGAAAAAACTATAAGGATATATTGCTATCTGTCAACCTGGGATCTATTCACAATAGTAGGAAGTTTGTTAAAACCAAAAGTGAAGAATGACATGATAAGCCCTACAACACAATGTAGACTTTTTTAACTGGTCGACTGTAGACATACTTGGAATCGACACTGATGTGATAATGCACAGATCAAATGTTGACCCAAATGTGAAGCCAGTGAAACAAAAAAATAGAAGTTTGCCCTAGAAAAGGTCCCGGTGATCAAAGAAAAAATCAATAAGCTTCTAGCAGTGGGGTTTATAAGAGAGCTGATGTACTACGAATAGCTAGCAAATGTGGTGCTGGTGAATAAAACAAAACAAATAACTAATGAAGATTGTGTGTCAACTTCACTGATCTAAATATGGCATATCCTAAGTATAGCTATTTGCTATCAATGAGAGATCGCTTGGTTAATGCTTCAGTCGAACATCGATTCCTCTCCTTTATGAATGTCTTCTCTGGATATAATCAGATCTAGATAAATAAATCAGCTTTTATCTTCGAGGAAGGTATTTTTTACTACAAGGTCATGCCATTCAGACTAAAAAATAAGGGGGCCATTTATCAATGATTGGTGAATATGATTTTCAAAGGTTAGATTAGGTAATCCATGGAAGTGTACCTCAATGATATTCTTATAAAAAGTGCATCAATCAAACAACACATCACCAATCTTGAGAAAACCTTTCAGATCTTGCAAAGATACAAGATTAGGTTAAACCCCTTGAAGTGTACATTCAGAATGGTAGTTAGAAAATTTTTGGGTTCAATGGTGTTCTTGTAAGAAATTGAGGTGAACTATAAAAAGATAAAAGCGATACTAGAAATGGCACCACTAATATCAACAAAGGAAGTGCAACGATTGATAAGAAGTGTAATGGCACTTAACCATTTTATTTCAAAAGTAGTTAATAAATGGATGCTTTTATTCAAGCAATTCAAAGCAGCTACCAGATATAAATGGACATATAAATGCCAACAAGCTTTCAAAGAACTAAAATATTTTCTTTGCTCACCACCATTATTGACAAACCTTGAATTTAATGAGCATTTGTTCATATATCTTATCATATTTTATGAAATTGTTGCAGCTGTTTTAGTTAAAGATGACAATGGGATGCAGTAACTGGTCTATCATATTAGCAAAGCATTTCGAGCAGGGGAGATAAGTTATACAAAGATTAAAAATTAGTCCATGCACTTGTCATTGCTGCCATAAAACTAAGCAATACTTTTAAGCACACCTTATCGTGGTGCTTACAAATCAACTTTTAAATGATGTGCTATAGAAAGTTGGTTCAATTGGTAGAATGATTAGATGGAGCATTAAGCAGAGTGAGTTTAGGCTAATTTACAGCCCTAAAGAGCAATTAAAGAATATGAAATGGCTAACTTTGTTGCAAAATGCTCCTTCTTAATGCTTGTTGATTGGCACCGATTACCAAACTATAAACATCATCCCAAAAAGATAAAGGAAATCTTAGTAAAAGACTCCCCTCTATCAGAGTACAAGTGATGTTGATGGCTAAATTTGGAGACTCTATGTAGATAGGTTATTAGGGAAAAAAATCAGGGGCTAGCATTTTCCTAATTGATCATAATGGCTAAGAATGTTAGTATGCCTTATCTTTTAAATTCACAACCTTAAACAATGCCATAGAAGATGAAGCACTGATAGTAAGAATAGTCTTAGCAAAAACTCTTATAGCTACTCGCTTAAAGGCATATACTGATTTTCAATTAGTGGTGAACCAAATCAATGGAGAGTATGAAGTCAAAGATCAGATACTGACCAAGTATCATCAAGAAATCTCCAAGCTCATCAAGGTAATTGATCAGATCATGTTTGAACATATTTTTTAAAAATAGAATAATAAAGTTGACTCAATTTCAAAAATGGTTTGTAGCTTAGAGATCACTAACAAAGGAAAAATTTTGCTCGAATTTGTCAGAATGGTAGGAAATGATCATCACGTTCATGAGATAACCGCACAGTGAAAACTAGATGATACTAATAATAGCATTTCTCCAAGATGATACCACACCAGATGATCTATTACAAAAAATGTAGCTAGAAAAAAAGGGCTACCAGGAATATTATCATCAATGGCATTCTATAAGAAATCTTTCATTTACCCTTACTTAGGTGTCTAGACCCAAGCAAGGCATATTATGTTCTAAGGGAAGTTTGTGAAGGAGTTTGTAGCATCCATTTGGAGGGTAGGTGTTAACATAAAAAGCCCTCAGACAAGGATTTTTATAGCTAACTTTAAAGAAAGGCACCACGAACCTGGTTAGAAAATGTGACAAGTGCTTGCGATTCACCAAGATACCTAGGTAGTTCGTAAAAGCACTAAAGCAAAATTTTAGCTTATGGCTTTTATAGGTATGAAGCATTGATATATTGGGCTCTTTTTTGCCAGTTATGTTGCGATAATAGTTTTTAGTGGTAGGCTATGACAACTTTACAAAGTGGGTGAACTGAAAACTATAGGTATGCTAATGGATAGATCCACGAAAAGTTTCATTTGAAGGTTCATTATTTGTCGATTCAGAATACTAAATGTCATTATAGCTGACAACAAAAAGCAATTGTAGGTTGACAAGTTAAGAAACTCTATGAAAAGTTCTATATCAGTCTAGTGCATACTTTTGGTTACCCATCCTCAGTCTAATGGGTAAGTCGAATCCATGAACAAGAATATACTTCATCTGCTAAAAATGAAATTAGATAACACCATGGGAGCTTGAGCAGATGAAATGTCAGGAGTACTTTGGCCGATCATGATGACTGAGTGTCAAGCAACTAAAGCTATACCTTTCAGTCTAGTCAATGGAATAGAAGTAATAAATCTAGCAGAGATCAATGCTTATAACATATGGAACGCAAATGTTGACTCTAACCTTAACAACTTGCACTTGAAAGCTAACCTAGACTTGTTAGAAAGAGCAGAGAAGATGTTGCAACACGAATGGCTGCCAGAGCATAACAAGTGTCTAGATATTAAAGTAAAATGGTGAAGCATAGGCAATTTTAGGTGGGTAATTTAGTTTCAAGGAATGAAGCTAGTAGACCAGTGAGTGAAAGGAGAAAATTATCTTTAAATTAGGAAGGTCCTAACAAAATCATCAGAGTCATTGGATTTAGAGCCTATCAATTAATAGACATGATAGGAAAGCATGTGTCCAACACTTAAAACTTAATACACCTGAAAAATATTATTTGTAAACTTGAAGTTTATTTGTTTCAATTTATAATAAAGCTATGCTGGTGGACTTTTCTTGAAAACATCTTCAATGAAAGTTATTAATCTATTATGCACTTTAAAAGAAGGCAAAATAAGACCTCACATGGTACACTTAAACAATTAAGAAATTGCAAGGCCACCCGAGGCTTGCCTTGTAATTAAGCAACAAACTATTAAAAGAGAAGAAACTAAGAATCACCTATGATTTGCAAAAGGAAAACCTTAATTCCATTACTTAAAAAATACAAATAGTTTAAAGAAAAAAGACAAATAGAAAAATCGCTAAGTAAAAAGGGGCATCTGTGGTTGTTTGATCTACTTGCTTACGTTCCTACTCCTTTGAGCCTTCTTTATACTCAATAGTCTCCTCAATAGGAGTAGGGGTAATGAATGTAGTGTCTTTGGAGTGCATCTCTTCAACCTCCTACTAAGATGGCAGCAATACATTAAAGCTATGAGGATTGGCCATAAGTTGAGAAGACCTAATATGACCCAAGTCCAATAGGCTTCACAAGAGCTGCATACTATACAGTGCACTCTGATTATACTCGTGACCTCAGCATAACATATTGTCCAATAAGGACTCTTTTGGGAGCTTAGCTCCTTTTGCATAGGCAATTCTATCCTGCCATTTGCATATCCAATTTAGATATTTTGGCAGTCACCATTATCAGCTCAGAATTATGGGTGGCATAAGCTTTTTTCAACTCTTCTAACTCTTTCGATAGTTTTTTGATTTTGGCTTTTATTGACTTCAACTTACTTTTCATCCCTTTAGAGTTAGGCTTTAGCTTCGATGCTTCTTTTTAAGCCTTCAATGCAAGGTCATTAAATACCTGCTTTTGAAGGGTGAGCTTGTTAACCCACATTTTGAACCCCTGTAATTTGGCCTTATTCGCAATAACTTTTTTCAAATAGTCTTGTGCATGATAGTTATTTAGCGTATCTGGTAAGTAAGCATTATTTGGTAGTACAGAGCTTATGATTAAAAAACATTCATTGAAATCCATTAAAGGCAACAATAAATGAAAATTACCAAAAAAAAGAGAGTGTAAGCTACCTTAGCTATAAAGGCAAGACTGGACTCCAAGTTGGTAGCATAATTTTTCATTACCAAAAACTCCATGTCTTCCTTATAGACAACCTTGTTGCCCTTGAAAGAAAATCCCTAGCTCATGCATATCGATATAGGCATAAAAATTTGATCAAAATTAAAAATATGCAGCGACATTAAACAAACAAGCACTCAAATTTCCTCAGGATCTTAGAAAGAGATATACATTTGATTAGATTACAATCTAAAACCTAGATCTGATGAAATCATACTTAGAGACTCATAACTCTAAGCATGCTAATCCCTACACAATCGCACCATGGGTTGATTACTTTGATCTCATCTCGAGGCCAAAAGCAATCAAGTGTTTTGTCTCTGACAGTGATCCATACAAATGCCTATTGGAGCCTTTATAAGGTCTGATGGTTCTCTAGTAGCCAAAATGCTTTTCAAGCTTCAACCAAAAGGTAAATAACTAACTAGTACATATTTAAAGTGATCCAGGATTGATTCCATTACCTGTTATGTCAAAAAACAGAAGAAACATCCCTGTAAAAAGTAGCTACTTTTTGTAGATGCCAATAAATAGATAAAAAAATCACAGTTCTTGATTTTGATTGATTCTACTAACATAGTAAACCGATTTTCTATCTTTTTTGTGATCAAAAACACTTTCTGACCACTTGGAATGCATATTTACGTATTTAGAGGTAGGAAAGTAGGGATTTCAGGATTTGGCCAATTTCATAGCTTTTATGAAAAATAAATCTCTCAATGCTAGAAAATAATTTTTTATCTTTGTTATATGAAGAATGATTCAAGAACTCTCACAAAAAGGATGAAAGTGTGAAGAGAGCTTAGAAAGGCATAAAGTTACACCAAAAGCTCTCATAAAAGTTTAAGGTTGACACTTAGGGTTTTCATATCTTTTTTAGTTAGCAAAAAAGCCTTAATAATGTATTTAAATATACCTTAGGCTAGGTTAGCCTTGACTAATATGTCAACGAAGCCTATCATTAACATACCCAGAAGGTGGCCTTACTCTAAAGTGTTTATTGGAGCCTAATTAAAATTATTTTAATTAACTTGTCCAAGATTGGGCCTTAATAGTAACTTATTAATATCTTAGCCCAATAACACACAAAATATAGCCATTACATGTGCCAAGCCCATTAACAAGCCTAACTTAGAGTGTTATAAACTCTCTTGACTTGATAATTGGAGCTTTTGGCCTAGCCTTTAAATTTTCACATTAGATAATTTTATTCATAATTAAAATTTCCAAGTAAAATAATTTTTTACTCCATGAAAATAATATTAAATAATTAATTAAATAATTATCTAATAATTATTTAATTTTTTAAATATAATTATTTGGCTTTATTTAATATTACCCCAAAACCATGTCTATAAATATACATGATCTTGATAATACATTCTTACCTCTATTGCCATATTAAGACATCTCTAATGAGATTTCATAAATCTAATTTATGTCTTAAATTATTCATAATTACCTAATTTAGTGTATTTATTTTTCTAGACCAAGATTGGCTTTTAGCAAGGCATTATGTCCTCCCAATATGCAATAAGGGTGAATATGACCTCTTTAAGAAACCTTTTAGTAACTAGCCTCTCATTCAGTCCTTTCACCAAATATTCTAAAAAGACCATGAGCATGGTGTAACGCCTACTCATGTGTCAATTCATATTAGTTCCTACTCCTTATTGTTAACCTCATAAATTTAGAGAAATAATTTCTCCTAAATTCATTGTGTATTGGCCAACAACTTTATCAAGTTAACCAAAGCCAAAAACAAATTATGTCTCTGATGTCACTTAAAGTGATGGATCCTCTCTAATTCACTTATCCACCTTCATATGGTTCATGGTATTCCTAAAACCACCTTCGCATAAACATTCATCTATTATGGACCTATTCATGATGGAATCAAAGCATGACATTCTTTATATAAGATGACCTGGTATCACAAGTTTGAGGACTAATATACATGACTAGCATATTGAAACATATTCCATAGACACCTGAGTGACTTATACCAAATAGAGTTCTTATACGGGCCATGTTCAATGAACTTTTTTTTCATAAAACAAACACCTATATGCCATCCTTAAGTATCTATATACTTCAACTTCTATTAGATCATAGAGTTACATGCATCGGATGTATGGAGGATTAGCATATGCTGGTCTTTGTGCATTGTAAATGCCTTGTCTTGATAATATGATGACTAGGATGTTTTTAAAAGCACAACTTTGAATCATAAGCATTTCATCATCTTAACTCTTTATTAACTTTGCAAGGCCATTGTGTTTCATGGGTTTCATTTAATTAGTGTTTGCATGATTATCAATCACATGACTAACGTGAAACAAAATCTTGAATCATTAACTAAAGTGATTGGTTTGCATTATTAACTATTATATGGCTCATCCAATCTGATTGGCTTTAGGGCATATACTAACATCTTTCACTTGCATTAAGCCAATTACTAAGGTATCTAATGCCAAACTCTTTTAATTAGTAATTGTGTCTTAACTTGGACAAAGTTTTAGTACTATTGTAAGAATATGTTTCAGTTACATTCGTGATAATCTCATTATTAAAGTCATTAACTATTTGCATCACAACAAGACCTAAATTCCAATCATATGGCTTAGTTGTTACTTTAACAATGATTAGGAATCTTTTATTAGTTTATAAACTAATAATTTAAATGTAACTCTTTTTGTGAGCTTGAACAAAAGAGTTTGTTTAAGACCTTTAGGGTATCAACATGCAATCCTCTCTAGTTTGGAACACATTTTAATATCATGGCTATTTATCACTAAGTTAAATTATGATCTTTAACTTTTAAAAAATCATAAATGCCTCCCATTAAATCCTACATCTGTATATTTAAAGGGAATAGCATTCAAAAATTATTTTTGAATCCTATAAGTTATAAGCTATTTAATATTCTCAGTACTATTGCAAGTTATATGTTTGAGAAAATGTGACCATAACATAGAACAGATTCTATGATTAATGATTTATTCAATAAAGATTAAATCGAAGCTCATGTTAATGCCAAAATTAACATCTTTTATTTATGAATAAATCAAGATTATGTTGTAAAAAGCTAATCAAGAAGGCAAGCTTTGATCAACATCAATAAGGTTGCCATTTCATATGGTTCATCTTCACTACTCTTTTCCTTTAGGCCTTACAATATGTTATATATATTTAAGCAATAACTTTTAGATATCAAATACCAAAAGAAGTGAATTAATCTCAGTGTATATCCAATGTTGAAACTTTTATAAGTTTCCTAGTTTTAATTATATCAAAATTTTCTTTTCAATCTTTACTCTATTAATCTAGCTATCCTCTATGTTGGCGTATACAATTATCATCTCCATTTTCTTTTTTCGAAATAAAGTATATGGACAATGCATGAATCATGACCCATCTAAAGTGCTAAAGTCTTGAAATACATCTTATCAAATTAGGCCTGATTAAGCTACCTCATGACATTTGCTTAGGAGAAATTCATTAGGGATGTCTAACCTCTCATTATGTTTATCCTTATAGAACAATTTTTTAAGGTCTCAAATGATTTCCTGAGCTTAAATAGCCATTTGCTTCTTTTAGAGTTCATAACTCATACTAGCCATTATCACAATAAGCTTGATCAAGGTCATTAATATGAACTTGATAGATTGCCCTTGACCCAATGGGCAATTCTTAGATATGCCTTTCAAATATTATTAAGATAATCATAATATTGTGGGACTAGTCAATGGAGTTTGGCCTATTAAGCTTATTTGGTATTAGTAATAGTTTGTTAGTCTGGCCTATTAAACTCTCTTAGTAATAGTTTATTAGCCATGTTATGTTTTATTTATTATGAACCAAAACATTTTGAAGTTAATAATTTGCAATTTTAATCATTAAGTAAGGTTTTACAACTTTAATGATTGTTTTCATAATTGTATCGACATTATAACCCTTAACCTCAATACGAAAAGTTCAACATTTGAATTTTCTTAATGAACTGGCACCCCTTTCACCTTTGCACAACTTAAGTGGCTCAACAAATCATGTAAAAGTTAATTAGATAGGTAACTTAGTTTACTGATTACATCTTTATACAACTCCCAAATTAGTTAGGTGGTAATTGTTTACCTAAATGCATTAAATGCACTTCACCTAATCATTACCTCTAAAGTTATATGGTTAAGTAAGACATATCAAAACCATTAAACAATAGTTGAGTAAGACCCATTATTCATAACTTAAGCTACTAGCAGAAGAGACATTGAACAATTCAACAAATCCCCATGATTGGAGCTCGAGTATCTTATTATGAATAATGGAAGGCATTTGATCATGCTTAGGCATGGACTCAATATTTTACGAGGGTTTTTTTTATCATTTATCTTAGGTCTTATTGCTTTGTTTGATTAACATGCTTAGCATTTCTTTAATCATATATCACATATATATAAATTCAAAAATAAATCTAACACATGCAATCTATTAGGATGATTACAGACTTTATCTATCTAGTTTCCTTGAGCTATTAGCAAAGTAGTTGTTCAAATTCCCAAGGGTATTATACAAGGTCTTTTCAAGCCTTGATGATGATCTCCTTTGTCCTTTCTTCTTGGTGTCGTCTTCTTTATATCTTGAATTTACATAAATTCTAATCTTAACCTAAATCTAAATCTACAAGTCCTATTTAACTATTACATATTATTGAAAGAAAACTCTAGTTACATTCGAGGAGAGTAAGGTGAAAAGTAAATTTATAGCCCAGAATTAAAAGAGAATGCAGGGTTCACAGACCCTATTTATAAAATAAATACCAAAAGAAAAATTCAACATCCATAAACTAGTTATACTAAGTTCTAGACCATAGTCATCCTTATGCAACATAATCATATTATAAGCATGAAACAAAATAAGCATAGCCAATATTACTTAGTGATCTTGTGTGTCATTTGCATAAACCTCCTCAAACAATTTGATATAATTTATCAAATAATTTAGTAATTTTAATTCTTTAATTAAAATTCTTTTAATTAAACTCCTAACTTTTAGGAAACTTGTCTTAAATTGCTCATTACCTAACTTTTAGGTTGTTTGTCTCAACTATGAAATTATCTAACTTTTAGATAGCTTTGTCCTAATTTGGACAAACTATTATTTATCTTTTATCTTCCAAATCATTTGGGAAACTTACTTTTCAAAAAATAACATTTTAAGACATTAAATTAGATATTACCTAACTTTTAGGTTGTTTGACTTATTAGGTCATTATCTAACATTTAGATAACTTTTGTCTAATTTGGACAAGCTATTTAACATGTAGTATTTGCTAAATCATTTAGGAAAGTAGTTTCCAATTTTTTGAAGTCTTAGTAATTAACCTATATTTAATTTAATTAAGGAAATATTTTTTCTTACATGATTAACATTATTTCTAACCATATTAGAACAAATCCTACTCCAAGTAGGATTAATCATTTAAATTAAACATAATTATCAATCAAACAATTTAACTAAAGTTTAATTCCAAGTTTATTATTCTTACTGTAAGCCCTACAAGCTAATCATTATGGCGTGTAAGGAATTAGCATTAGTGTTTTCATGTAATCAAACATTATATTTTATTAATTATTAATCTATAAGAATTTATTTAATAATTGTTATAAATATCTTCTGTAGACAAAGCCCTTGAAATACATTGGCCTTGTAAAGGATTTATAAAGAGTTATAATTATGAGATCCCAACACATTAAAGCTATATCTCTAAAACTGTTCTTGGTCATTGTATTATCAAGATGAGGCGTTGATAATACACAAAGACTAGTATATGTAAGCTTTTTTACATGTGATCTACGTAATTAATCTCATAAGCTGAAGTATAGAGATACTTACGGATATCATTTAGGTGCTCGTTACAGTAATAAGTTCATTGACCATGACTTGCTATGAGAGTTTCATTTGGTATTTCATTTAAGTGTCTATAGAAATAATCTCATGTGTAAGAAGTGTAAGTGATCCTTAGACTTGTGACACCAAGTCAGCTTATATGAGAAGTGTCATGCTTTGATATTCCATCAGAATGAGTCCACAATAGATGGATGCTTATGGCAGGGCGGTTTTGGGTATGACATGAATTATATAGTAGGTGAATGAGTGGCCTAGAGAGGACACATCACCCAAATAACATAAGGAGACATATCTCATATGCACTTGGCCTTTGTTAACTTAAAGTCCTTGGTGAATGCAATATTGATTATTGAGTTAACATATTGAGGTTGCATATTAAAATGGAATCGGTTAAAGGAAGACATTGAACCATGCTTTTGCTAGTTATACGATATATGGTGAAAAGATATTTATTACACCAATATACTGAACACTAAAGGGCTTGTCAAAACCATATTGACACTCCCTGCTTGTTGGGTGGCCATAATGCATTGCTAAATGCCAATCATGGTATATAAATATAAAATATTCTTTATTAAGATATTTTATATTTATTGCCAATATGATAGGGGCCTAATAGGTCGCAAACATATGGCTGATTAGTACAAAATTAAATTGAGATTGGGCTTATGCATCTAATACAAGTTTACTTAGACCTAACTTAAATGAGTTCATGAGCCAAGGGCAAAATTATAATTTTTTATAAATTAAAATTTAAACACTAGCTATATAGGCCATGATTTTTATCTCAAATAGCCAAAGAAAGGCTTAAAAATTTGGCCAAGAGAGATCTAAAATCTTAATTTGCATTATCTCTTAATTTTTCTATGGTGTGATTGCATAATTTTGATTTTTTTTAGAGGAAAATCATTTTCTTCTCAAATTTGATTATTAAGTCAAGGTCTTCTAAGTGTAAAGGAAGGTTTATTGAAACCTAAGCTATTAGCACGACTCCTTCCGACCAAATCTCTTCTTTTTGAAGGTTTTTAAGGTTACCTGTATGGATAATTGCTAAAGGCTAGACACTTAGACAGATTTGGTTTACAACCATTGGGCTTGGTGTACAAATTCTTGGGTCATGGAGTTGCTAAAAGACATCTCAAGATTATGGTATACTTGAATCTTAAAGAGTTCTTTAGGATTCTTGATTTTAAAGATTGGTCAAGTTCATGTAAGATGATTCAGTTTAGGGAGTCTCGGATTCATTTTTATTATTTTTTTCCATTGCAATCTTTATGAATTATTTTCTAAATTTTTGTAATCTGATTACTTCCTACCCTAAGACTTCTAACAAGCGGTATCATGAGCCTTCTTGTATTGATTTGATTAATCTTGTGTTAGTTACTATAACTAAAGAATTTATTGTTCTGATGATATCTTGATCCATTCTTGAATTTTAGATTTACAAAAAATGCTTCTTTTTGATTAAAAAATGTTAATTCATGTTTATTGCTCAATATCAATTAGTTAAAATATGGTTTTATTAATTAAATTGATATTAGAGTCATCATTTGACAAGTTGGCATTGACCAGTGCTAGGTTGGCTTTGTTTTGGTGTTTTGATGTGGCTGATTTTCTAGAGAGCCATTTCTACAAAATTTTCCTTGGTTTTCCACATTGGAATTGTTGTAAATTATTCATACAACTTTTTACAAAAAGTAGGTCAAAATTGAGTTGAAAATGATTTAATTTAGGGCTAAATGGGTGCACTAGGTGTGCTTGTAGCTTATGCCATTCTTATTTTCTTTCTTGGGTCTTGGTACGACATCAATGGCATCAAAATCATTGCTGAAAATTTGCTTTATTTTCAAGGATTTATTGGGAGGAAGACAATAGTGTTTGAGTTAGAGGAGGATGGCTAAGATAGCCATGGATGGGATATAGTCCTAGTTGACCTAGGATTCCTCCAAAATTACACCATTACTATATTACTTGGAGTAAGGCTCTTTCAATTTTATTTATCTTGAAATTTAAAATTTGATATGATAAGATTGGATTAAAATTAAATTAAAAAATAATTTTTTCTAAAAACTTAGCAATGTGGTGTAATGTACCTCCCTCAGAGGTTGAGTCCAATTAAAACTGTTACATATCATCAAACACCTAATTATCCAATTGTGTTATTTTTCTTAAATTGTTTAAGATATAATTGGATAATGTAGTAAGCATGGAATTAAACTTCAATTAATTTGATTAATTTGAAAAATATATTTAATTTAAATGATTACTTCTATGGGGAATGGGATTTATTCTAATAAGATTCGGATAAATGTTAATCATGTAAGAAAATTGTTTTCTTAATTAAATTAAATATGGATCAATTGTTTGGCATAAAAAATTGGTAACTTGAATTTAAAACATATTTATATATTCATAATTGTTATGGATGTGTCGATGATTATGGACTAGGCCCAATATGATTACGGATGTATGGTTTATTATTTATGGATGTTAAAAGTTTTTAAATAGGGTTGTGAAATTAAATCCCCTCAAATGTAAATCAAGTTTTCTTTATTACAAATGTAATTAGATTAGATAAAAGTGTAAAATTAGGGTTAGGAAGGATTTTGTAACTTAAAGATGGAGATCCAAACAAAAGCACCATGAAGCTCGGGAGATTGCAAGAAGCTTATGAAGACATTGTATGCAATCACCTAGGAATTGTCAAGTGATTCCCTTTAATGGCTCAAGGAAATTGCATTAGATAGAATTCCATAATCATCCAAGTAGTATGCATGATAGTAGATTTATTTTATACGATATTATAAATGCTATGCATGTAAATATAATGAGACCTTAATTAAAAGATAGAATGAAAAAACAAAATTCCTCATGCACTATTGAGTCTCATGCTTTGCATGACAAAGATGCCTTCATTGTTCATAACTAGATACTCAAGTTTCGGTTAATGGTGACTTATTAAGTTGCTTAAGGTCCTTTTTGCATGAAAGGCATGACTTATGAGTAATAGCTCTTACTTAACTAAAGTTGTATGGTTCAAATGTGTTGCACTTGATCATATGATGTTAGAAGCAATCATTTGGTGAAATGTATTGTTAGGAATGCCTTGAGGATGAAAAATATTTTGATGCATTTAGTAGTTTGAACTAATTTTGGAGGTTTCATTATATCATTTCTATTCCATCCTTATTTGAATTACATGTTAAAGTAAATGTAAGCAAATATGGCTTACTGACTACTTGTGTTTATACCATTAAAATGTTGCCTATAATGGAATTTATATGCAGGAAAATAACGTTCTAAGGTAAGTAGTCTAAATAGATAGTCCATATTCTATGGGGTTAATATGAGCAATTAACTCATGTTAAGACTATTATGTCATCCAAATCCAATTAGGGAGATGGCTTGTCTTGGCCATTTGGAGCAAGCCAACTCCTAAGTAAAAACATGATGTATCACCTAGAGGTGGTGATACATTGGATTGGACAAAGTGCAATTAATCCATTAATAAGTCTATTTACATGAATTAATTAACTTTTGAATTCACTATGTAATTACTTTAATCTTAAGTAAGTAATTGACTCCATGTGTATAACTTGTACACTTTGATGTTCCAAAGGTTAAAACATCTCGAAGTAGTAAGCTGTTCGACTGGTTCATTAGTTATATGACTTATACTCGATGAGAGCTTTACTTATAGATATGGAATCATTACAAAGAGTTAAGGTTATCCTCTTAAAAGGAGTTATACGAGATAGTGAAAATGGGTGAGCCCTCGGTCATTTGTATGTCCAATGATAAATTATTAACATGTGATGAATAATTATTTTCACATAGAGAGTATAATAGGACTTTAAGATAAGGTGATCAAGTAGATAAAAGGACTTTAATCTTAAATTGATCATGGATATCATATGAGGTTTTTATGCAAATGACAAGATCATTGGACTAAAAGGCTATTTATAAAGCGTACCTAACACGATATATAATTGGAATTGCAATCTCGGATCTTTAGTTGTATGACTCTAAAATTAATAATTATATAATTAATTATTCAGTATAGAATAATTAATACATATTTTATTGGAGCCTAATTATATATGTCTAATTGGTCTTTTAAGTAGCTCAACATAATTCCTTAACGAATGGTTATTGATTGGAATATCCGTAGTTAGAAGATTCTCAATATGGTGAAGCAGTGCACTTGATACACTCTTTTTAGGGATGTAGGCATTTTCTTCAGTAAATAAATGAAAGATAATTTTTATAATTATTTATTTAGAATAGTATTTAATTTGATTAAATATTTATTTAGACAAGAATTAATAATTTAAATTAATTATATTTATCTTTTAATAAATATAGGAATTAATTTAAATTAAATAGATATGGGAAAATTAATTATTTATATAATTAAATTGATATATGTAAAGTATTGTTTGAATATTTATTTATAGATAAAACATAAATAATATTTTATATAAATTAAAAAAATTATTTTATTTATTTTAATTTGTGATTAATATTAATTATTTTGCTATAGTTAATTTTATTTTTGATAATTAGTACATAATTATTCTATTTGAATAAAGTTGCCATGATTTTATTTTGAATTAAAATTGGAGTTATTGAATATTATTGGGTTAAATAAAATTAACAGTCTAATCAGAATTAATTTTTATTAAGATTAAAAAGGCTAAACTCTTTAAAATAAATTAGGCCAAAATAATGCATTGATACATTTGCGCTCAACCAAATTTGAGTGGTAATACCCTACTAGGGTAGGCAGCAACAAGGGCTTTAAAGAGTGGGTAAAATAATTGTTTTAATTGAAATTAGAATTAGGGCTACCTTGTTACCTAAAACAAATGAAAGACAGGTGCCTGGGGTTTCAAGTTAGACTTTAGCACCACACTAGGGGTTTCTAAGCATAACATCCTATGATTCTAATCCTGTTAGCATAAGATGGTCATTATGAAGAATCAAGCAGTACAAATCTAGAGTAGATCAAGATAAAAAGTGCCCACAGATATTACCATCTGGGAATTAAAGAATAATGGAGAGGGCTAGTTGGTTGAAGCTTTTAGATGGAATTCTTGGATAGCATTGCAGATCTACAACTCAAGTACTTGATTATGATAGTTTTATTATATATAACAACACAATTTAGTCTGATCCTGCTTAAACAATTTTTAAAATACCACTACTCTTTAATTTATTTTTTCCTTTATGTATGTGATGCATTTAGGTAAAGGTTGCCATCTAACTAATCTAGGAGTTGCATAGAGATGCAATTGGTAAGCTATGTTACCTACTTAACTAGGCTTGTTGCAATTTATTGAGTCGCTCATGATTATAATATGTTGAAAAGGATCCTAGCCCATTAGAAATACCTTGAAAAGATTTTTAAATAATAGTAAGGGCTATTATCTTGAAAAATTAGTGGGAGCCCCAATAAAGATTTAATACCTCATCATTATAGGTTTAAAACATGAATAACTAACTATACTTATTTTAATACTAGTTGTGGATAATGGTATCTGTATTAACTACATATAGAGGCATACTTGATGCCATTAGCCTAAGTTGTTTCAACTAGTATGTTAAATTGAAAAAAAAAAACTAAACAAAAAGAAGGTTGCTGAATTCCACATTAATGTAATTAAGTTAAACTATTCTACTATTAATATTACCACTTGGATAATAGATTCAAGATGTGGACCACACTTATGTAATGACATAAGCTTGTTAAAGAATAGTAAAAAGTTAGGCTTTAATGAGGTAATTCTGAGGATGGGCAGTGGATCAAAAGTTGAAGACACTACTATTGAGACTTGCACTTTATCATTTCCTACAGCATGACCATAGAGCTAAATGTGTTGTTTATGTTCCAAGATTGTCTAGAAATATCATTTTCATTTCATACCTCACTATGAACGATAATTTTGAATTTAGGGTAAAAGATAATAGTTGCATGATTATCCTAAATGATGTGGTTTATGGATCAGCCTCATTCCAAAATAGGCTATATGCATTGCATCAAAAAATGCACATGCTCAACACAAATATGTAGACAACAAAGAGTAATGACCCAATTAAAACCAACATTTGGCATTATAGACCTAGTCATATCAATGAGACCTGGATAGCCAAGTTATAAAAACAAAGCTATCTAGACCTATTTGATTATGAATCATATGGAAAATGTGAACCTCCTTAGCAAGATGACCAAGTTACTTTTCAATGGTAAAAGTGATATAGCCATAGATGTATTAGGCTTAGTATATTCAGATGTATGTGGACCAATGAATACAATGGCTAAAAATGGGTATTCTTACTTCATTACTTTTATCGATGATTACTTAAGGTATGGGTATGTGTACTTAATGAAGTATAACGTTGAAGCTTTTGAAAAGTTCAAAAAGTATAGGGTGAAATAGAGAAACAAACTAGTAAGAGTATTCTAGCTCTTAGATCTAATCGAGTAGGAGAATACTTACATCAAGGATTCTTAGATCATCTAACTAAGAATAGGATTCAATCACAATGGACTCCACCTAGAACTCCACAACACAATGAGTGTCTGAAAGAAGAAACTGAACTTTATTAGACATGGTTCATTCCATGATGTCTAAGGTTGACCATAATATCTTTTAGAGGATATGACTTAGAAATTGCTGTTTATCTTCTAAATAAGGTTCCACCTAAACCTGTTAATAAAACATTATATGAGAGGTGGAAAGGTAAAAAGCTTGACTTATCTTACATAAAGATTTAGGGATACACTGCTTACATGAAACATGCAATGATTGATAAGCTTGGTGCGAGATCAGTCAAATGCAAATTTATGGGGCATATTGAGGAAACCTTTGGATATTAATGTTATAATCCTGATAAGCAAAAGGTTCTACTTAAACAATCTAATAAAAGTAAATTGATCTTGAAGAAGTTCAAGAACCACAAACCAACATCCTTATAGAACTTGAGCTAATAGTTAAAGCATCAGATGCTCAACCTAAAGTTCAAGAGGCATAACTACTCAATTGATCTGGTAGGATTAGGAAAGCCTAGAGAAATATGGATTTCTCATGGTCTAAAAAGGTTTGCCTTGTGATATTGAACCTATCAATTATGAAGAAGCGATGTCTAATATTGATTCTAATAAATGGCTTAAAGCCATAGATCTAAAATGAATGCTATGAAAGTTAACCAAGTATGGATTTTGGTTGATCCAGGATAAAACCTATAGGGTGTAAGTGTGTTTTTAAGAGAAAGATTGACGTAGATGGCAATGTATAGATGTATAAGGCTAGCTTGATGGAAAAAGGTTATAATCAAGTAGAAGGCATTGGTAATGAGGAAAACTTTTCACCAGCATGGTAAAATCCATTCGGATTATGCTTGCTATAGCTAAATATGACAATTATGAGATATGACAGATGGATGTAAAAACTACATTCCTTAACGAGAAGTTACAAGAGGAAGTGTACATAACACAACCTGATGGTTTTACATCTAAGTTAAATCCAAATCAAGTATAAACTAAGAAAGTTCATATATAGGCTAAAGCAAGCTTCAAAAAGTTGGAATAATAGATTTGATGAAATAATTAAAGAATTTAGTTTCATAAAAAATCTCATGATCCTTATGTCTACAAAAAGGTGAATAGGGAAGTTATTATCTTCTTATTACTATATGTTGATGACATATTGCTCACGGGGAACAATATCCCAAATTTACAGGCCACTAAGGTTTGGCTGTCTAGACAATTCTCCATGAAGGATTTGAAAGAAGCAACATATATTTTGGGAATTAAGATATATTAGATAGATAAAAAAGACTGCTTAACTTACACCAATCCATTTATATAAGTAAGATGCCAAGCAGGTTTAGTATGGAAAACTCCAAGATAGAAAACCTACCAATGTTACGTGGTATACATTAATCGAAAGATTTGTATCTTAAGACATTAGATAGAAGGATATGTATGGAAAGGTTAAAGTCCTTAAAGGAGTTATATTGATGCTAGCTTCTAATTTTATGATAGTGAATTGCAAAGCAACTTTATATTTACCCTTAACAATTCTACAGTTAGTTGGAAAAGTTTCAAACAAAATACAATTACAGACTTAAAAACTAAAGCTGGATACATCCTTACATTTGAAGCTATGTTGGAGGAAGTTTGGATAGATAAGTTCATTTGATGAACTTGATGTGGTTTTGAGAATTGTTACTTGATAAAAATAGAGCTATAGCTAAGCTAAGGAACCAAGGTCTTATTGAAACACATGTTATAACAATATCACATCATTAGAGATATTATAGAAAAATGTGATGTTGGTATGGAAAAAGTACCCACCAAGGAGAACTTAGTTGATCCTTTTGCTAAAGTTCTATCCCAGCAAAAACAAGATCATCATATAGAGGGCATGGGTTTAGACATAAGGGTGATTGGCTTTAGTGCTAGTGGGAGATTATTAGTGTAAGCCTTGCAAGCCAATAGTTGTGGCTTGTAAGGCATTAGCATTTAGTGATTTCACGTAATCAAACATTATATTTTATTAATGTTATAGAGGTATTTCTTTATCCATAAGAATTTATACAATAATTGTTATAAATATCTTAAGTAGATAAAACCTATGAAACACATTGGCCTTGCAAAGGAATTGTAAAGAATTACAATTATGAGATCCTTATGCATCAAAGACATATTTCTAAAACTATTCCTGATCGTAGTATTGTCAAGAAAGGGCATTGACAATACACAAAGACTGGCGTATGTAAGCATCTATGCATGTGATGCATGCAATTGATCTCATAAGTTAAAGTATAGAGATACATGGGGACATCATATGGGTACTTGTTATGGTAACAAGTTCATTGAACATAACCTACTATGAAAGTTCGATTTGGTATTTCACTTAAGTGTTTATGAAAATATTTTTATGTGTTAGTGGTGTAAGTGATCCTTAGACTTGTGACACTAGGTTATCTTATATGAGGAGTGTCATGCTTAGATTTCATCACAAATGGTCCACAATAGATGGATATTTATGGCAGGGTGGTTTGGGTATGGTATATATCATATGGTAGGTGAATGAGTGGTTCAGAGAAGATTCATCCTGCCACGTGATATGAGGGAACATATCTCGCATGCACATGGCATGCACATGGCTTGTGTTAACTCTATAATTATAGAGTTAACATGTAGAGGTTGTATACTAATATAGCATGGGCTAAAGGTAGATGTTGAACCTTGCTCTTGCTAATTTCAGGGAATTGACGAAAAGATATTTGTTACACAGAGATACTGAACATTAAAAGACTTGTCAAAACCATATTTATACTTCTTGCATGTTAGGTGGCCATGATGCATTACTAGGTGCTAATCTTCATTTATAAATATAAAATATTCTTTATTAGGCTATTTTACATTTATTGCCAATATAATGGAGGCCTAATAGGTTACACACATAAAGTTGATTAGTAGAAATTAAATTAAGATTAGACTTATATGTTTAACATAAGTAATGGTTATTTTAGCCTAATTTGAATTAGTTCACATAGGCCAAGCGCAAAATTATAATTTTTTAGACCCTAGCTATATAAGCCTATGATTGCCATCCCTAATAGCCAAAAGGAGGCTTAAAAATTTGGCTAAGAGAGACCTAAAACCTTAGTTTATACTATCTCTCAATTTCCCTAAGGTGGGATTACGCAATCTTAGTGTTTTTCAAAGGAAAATCGTTTTCTTCTCAAGTTTGATTAATAAATCAACATCATTTAAGTGCAAGGGAAGGTTATTAAAACCTAAGCAACTGCCATGGCTCCTTGCAACAAATTTACTTCCTTGTTAAAGTTTTTTTTGGGTAACTTATATGGGTAATCATTAAAGGTTGGACGCTTGGATAACTTTGGTTTAAAACAATTGGGCTCAGTGTACATGGTCTTGGGTCATGGAATTGCTAAAAGACATCTTAAGATTGAGGTATGTTTTAATCTTAAATAGGTCTTAGGATTCTTGATTTTAAAGATTGGTCAAGATTATGCAAGACAATTTGGTTTAAAAAGTCTTGAATTTATCTTCATGATTTTTTTTGCTATGATCTTTATAAATTATTTTGTAAATTATTATAATTTGATTGCTTGTTGTCTCGAGACATTCTACAATTATATTATCTGATTCATATCTTAAACAATTTAAAAAAATTAATACAACTGAATAATTAGGTGTTTGATAATAAGTAAGAGTTTTAATAGAGCACAACCTCTTGGGAGTCCTAGTCCAACTATTAGACTATTCCATGCATCGTTATCTTAGCCATCCTGATTCAACTCAAACACTATTGTTTACTTTTACTAAAACTCTAAAAATATAGCAAATTGGTAGCACCATCTTATTGCCACGGATGCCCAGTAAAGTCATAAGAATAGGGACAAAGTGGTGCAATCAATTCATGCATCTAGTGTATTCGATATGGCCAATAACTGAAACATTGTTGTGGACACCTAATTTTATCTAAACCTTTTTTCGAAAAAACCATGCCCAATCGAAGACTTTTAGATGAAATGCACTTATTTCTCTTTCTAGGCTAATTTTTGACATCCTAGGGTTGATTGAAAGGTAACAGAATGAAACAATAAAAATAAAAAATAAGGACAAATGCTGGGTGTTGTGTTGCCAGGCACTACGGCGCAACATGCTACTAGGCAAAAATTTTTTGGAAAAGTTTAAAATATGTAAAGACCGTGTTGAAAAATATCATTCATGAAATTTTATCAATACATCATCGAGGCCATTTAGACAAATGCAAATTAGTCTTTTATTATTCTTAACTAAGATGAGGTGTTTGAAGAGCCAAAGTTATGAAAAAATTTTCTTTTTTTCATGTAAGTCTCAATACATGGCCACTAGGTATTGATACAAGGTTCAACGTCATCAGAGTTTCAAAATCTTGCTATTTGTATTAATATAAGAAAGCATGGTATTGATACTTACGATAGTCTATCAATACCAAGGGTGTTTGTGTTGATAAATGTTTATGTCATAGCTAAAATCATGATTTTTGGCCAAAATGTATTGATACACAAGTGGAAGTACTGATACAACTTTGGTGGTATTGATATAGGCCATATAGTCTTGAGACTGGAAGGATTTTTTGCCCTATGTGTTGATAAGCCCATGAGATCTTAAGACTGGAAAAGAATTTTCACTCTTTGTATCAATACAAAGCTCATTGTATCGATATTAAAAGGTAAAATTTGCTTTACGTATCAATAAAAAGCTTTTTGTACTGATATAAAAGGTAATTTTTGCATAGTTTGGTTCATTTTTAGCCTTTGCACCATTGATCTAAAATTTTGATTTGACCATGTTTTTGTCACCTAAAATTATTAAAATTCATACTAGGCCTCATCATTGGACCTATAAGTGGGTTTAACAATTTTTGAAGGCCCAAAATGGCTTGAAAATTAGAGATTTTCATGGAAAACATGGCTTGTTTAGGGGCATGCTTGGCTTTTCTCCATTTGTAGATAGCCTCAGCCCATTTGCTCTACCAAATTGGTGGACAGAGCCAATGAAAACAAAGATAGTTGAGCATAGTACCTTAAGTTGTCTCGATGGTGCATGAGGAAAACCCCACAATGCCCTTATTTTTGGCTCTTAAACCTTTAGCTGATCATTTGATTATAAAAGAACTAACTTTGGCTCAGTAAAAAGAACTTTGAGACACTCACATGCCATATTTCTTAAAAACATTTCTCCATTTTTGTAGCTCTTCCAACAGCCTTCTAAAACCTCTCTAAAACCCTCATTTCCTCTTTTTTTCACTAGTAAACTCCTCATCATCCATAGTATCACTTTAAACCTCATCTTTGCTACTCGTTCTTGTTCATGTATAGTAAGTAAAAGGAAAACAGTGAGAAAGAAACCCTAAGAACATAAAATTGGCATGCTTTGTTGATATATTATGCTTTTTTCTTTATTTTTTTGCATATACACATATCTCATGCCATCTTAGCTAAACAATCCTCATGAAACCATGACTTTTATAGGAAAACATGCATTTTGAGCTTCTTTTGATGATATTTTGAGTTTATGATATTTGTAATTGCTTGAGTGATTCAAAAATCATATTTTCTTAGCTCATCTTAGAACAACCATTGTTTTACTGATCCTTGGCATTTGCCATCATCATTCATGCATAATACTTGATGATACATTGTTATTTCAAGATGCTAAGAGGTTTTATAAAGCATGATAATGTTTGTGTGAGCTTGATGACACAAAAATCATGTCTTTAGGGTTGTAAAAACTTGCTATCACTTGTTTCATGCCTTGGAGACATTTTCTCACATGTTTATGCCATTTTTCATGTTATGATATGTAATTTTTCAAATACTCATGCATTTCCCATGTTTCTTGCATTTTTAGTATGTTTTATGTGACAAAAATGGTGATTTGTTGTTTCCCTAGCACATGATTGCCATAGATGCCTTGTATGCATGCTTTTTCATGATTAAAAATGCTTTCTTAATGCCTTTCTTAGGTGCTTGTTTGCTATAAAATCTGTTTTGAAAAAAACTCCCCAAGTTAAATCTATGTTTCCTTCAATAAATGGAGATTGACATGGATATAATGTTTTAACTAATTGGTCTTCCAATATTAGAGAAAAATCAAGCTTTTTGTGTTTGGATTCATGGTCAAATAAGGTTAAACATTTTGATTTTTTTTAAAAAATAGTCATTTTTTGTTTTAAAATGTTTACGCCTTACTAGTGACTATGGTTAAGGGGATGTTCCATTATCCTAAATTACTATAAATTATGCAAATGAGCTTGTAAAGACACTGCCACTGACCCTCTTTGTTATGGACATTCAGATGTTTGTAACTTGAGCCTAGTCCTTAAAAACTCGAAAACTAAAAAAACTCCTTTGTTTTGCTCCGGTACCATTGTGGTCACAATTTTGAGCTCTAAGACATTTTTCTAGAATTTTTCAATATTTTTCCTTTAAAGGACATTGGATTACCTTTCTAGCAGTGTCTTGTTTGCCCTTAGATCATTCCGAATGAGAAAGTTATGATCTTTTGAACCTTTGCTATCTGAAACCCCCAGAATCAACGATTTATATTCTATTTGGGCCATTTTGGATTAGCAAATGATTTTTTTATGGATTTTTAAAGTAACTTTCCTAAGAATTTCATGAAATTCCCTTTTTAGAAAGATATCATTTGCAATTTAATGATTCTAAATTAGCTTGAGGTGATTTTTCAAAGTTTGTAACACTCTTTCCCCTACACATGTTGCCAATACTAATGCAAACTCAACTTAAAAAATAAATTCTACCTATAAAGTGATTTTCTAGGATTTTTGGGATATTTTTACATTAAACTTTGTCGAGGTACCTTTCTAACAGTACCTCGTTTACCCCTTGAAGCCTTCGGATAAGCCTGGAATAAATTTGAAAAGGGCAATAATGTGATGCTATCCCTTTTTTAGACTTAAACAATTAAACTAATTTCTCAAACCAATTGATTCCCCATGAAGTTGAGTGTCACAAAACAAGTCCCATGGGGCTCAGATCAAGGCACTTGCCATTCATTTTCATTTTTAACCCTTTGACAACGTGAAAACCCATTGTTCAACTCTTTGGCGTCATGAAAAAACCAACCTTCCCTCTCAATCTATCCACCGGATGTAAAGGTAGAGCCTTTAGTGTCCTTTCCAATCAAGAATTAAGGCCTCATAATCACTAGCCAATATGCTTTTCCTTTTCTCACATGCCTTTCTTCATTCATGGTTCGATATTTTAGTGTCCTAGGCATAGAGGAACAACACCAATCCATCTCGAACCATCTAGAGAAGCAAATACAATTGGTACACTAATTAGTAAGATTGATGAAGTACCAATTAATGCAAAAACAACCAATTGGAAAATAATAGTTATGTTTCTAATCCTCAAGTTACCAACAAAAGAGCTATATCATTTGATCTCTCTATCATATTGACCAAAAAAATTAATAAAATGCAGGGTAGAAGGATTTTACCATGAATTGATTGATTGTATATAACTTATTTCTAACCTTTTATCGCTTTTATTCGAACATAGGGTCGAGGGTGATTTTTTATTTCATGTTTACAAACAGGCATGCTAGATTATGCATTTCATCTATCTATATTGACAGATGAATAGATTGACCTATAGGTTCACACATGATATCTTTTTATATATAGTGATGATATCAACTCGTACGGCCATGTTCGATTTGGTGGAATAAAAAATAAAATAGAAATTAGCTTTTTGACCCCATATTGTAGGGTGGATATTGGAAGATATGAAAGATCTCCCTCCAAGCTGTACATACAACTTTCACACAATATAGTTTTCCATAGAATTATATTTGTATCTATAAGATCGAGTATGGAGTTCTATTTATTCACTTTAAATTGAGTATTTATTTCCCTCCTTTTCATCAAGTAGGGCCCACCCTTCACCACCCCCATAGGGATGATGGGTTCATAACTACTCTTCCTACAAGATGCTTACCTAGCCAACATTTAAATCTGGCTCTACCTAAAGTTTTCTGGTTCACCCCAACATTTCCCACCTGTCTGACTGTTGCTAAGTGGTTTTTGGATATCAAACGAACCTCCCTAGAAGGTAATTTTAATGTGGCCGATTTCCCCTCTTTTGCAATTAGTTTTGCTACAGCACCTACTGCTCTAACTAATTGTCCACCCCTTCCAAGTGTGATTTCTATATTATGTATGGCCATGCCTAAAGCATATCGGTTGAAGTAGATTCTTCTTTTTGATTGATCAATCAAAATCTCTTCCTAAACTGTACAAGCTTCTTCCAAAGCATACGACTTTCTGGATGTAGATTATGATATCTATATAGATGGATATATATCGTATAATTCTTATATATATTGTACAATGAAATACCACATGAGTGTATATATAGGAATCCAAATCTGTCGAACCACTCATATTATCATCTTCTACATCCTAGGTCTTTTTATTCTATCATCTGGCTTATGTTCTTCATGTAGCATTTAGACCGAATAACTTTATGAAATTATGTTAATTCTTCCACATATTATAGATAATGTAGGACATATCTTTATTTTTACTCTAGAGAATTTTAGAATTACAAACTTTTAATTTTAAAATTCTTATTTTCATTAAAGAATATTCCTTTCCTTCAAAAATTTTCTAAAATTTTAACCATTAAGGATGCTCTAACCTTGTCCTCCAAGATGATACTTCAACCCTACTTTTATAAACTTCATTTAAATTCCAAAGATCACTAAAATATTCATCATCAGGAATACTCTAACCCATCAGAAATCTAAATTTTCTTTCTCTCGGATTTCCTCAAGCATTTTAATTGAAACTTTCTTTTCACACCTCAAGCAATTATGAAGCCAAAGGCATCTTAAAATTGTCATTCTGATTATTACTCAATAATTAAAACAAATACTAGATACACCCTAACTGTCCTACATTTTCCATGTTTTTATGTGCCCATTTCTATGGAATATTTATTATATTCTTTTTCGTTATGGTTTCCATTGTGCGTTTATAGTTCTAAGTTACCTTTTAAAAATTATAAGGCAATGTTATGTGTTGGTATCTCTCTAGTGCTTTTCAAAATTAAATCTGGAGATCATTTTCGTAAAAAAATCCATATGTTTCTCACATTTCAGGGCACAAATGTGATTTAATTTTTTTCTTAAAATCCAAGTTTACAATTTTTGTACAAAATTCATGCATTAAAAGGGAATTCTATCAAAATAATGATAAGTCAAAATTGAGAAAACTAAAATAGATGTAAGGCATGGCTAGTGGGTACCGATTTCAAGTGTCGTAGGGGTATTAATCTTTCCCCGCACGTAACCAACTCTCAAACTTAATTGACAAATCTCTGGACCTTGTAAACCTTGAAATCAATGTTTCAAGTTTTGTAAGTCGAAATATCATTTTAAATAGGCATCCGATCATGCCTAGCCAAAATGATTAATGGTAATTCCAAGTCTTTGGCCACTTCATGGTTGCCATCCAAGACTAGTTGAATGAGCAATTTGTCTGAAGGTTCCCCTCACTATCATTTTATTACATCTAATGCAAATCCTGATCATGGGGATAACCCAAAGGCATTCCTTCTAAGTCATGTTGTGCAGAGGCATGCCATGATATCTTGGCGACTCTATGGGGATACTTACAGAGTTAGGCCTATGACTAGCTTTGTTTTGCTTGGTTCATAGTTTTTGGGGTTTCGATCAATATTTAACTATAATCCTATTTCATCTTTGTCTACTAATCTTTTATCTGTCATGATTTTTGTCTTGCGATTCCTAAGGACTATCTTGTTCTTGAATAAATATCAATCTGATAAGTATGGTAATATAGGGTAGACAAAAGGTTTGATGTTTGCCCAACACACACTGTACACTTATATTTGTATTAAATTTCACCAAACTCTATGGTAGGATTTATGTCCTAAATATTAGGAGGAAGTAAGCTATTTGCCTTTGTGAGTTAACCCTTTACAGAAGCATAGCAAGAACTTTTGAGTTGTAAATTACCTGTCTCTCATGAGTGACCCTCCATATTTATAGGGAAATATATCCTCTAAATTAAACCCATTCTGCCAAGCTTGCAATGGGCCCAGGATCAGGGTGCCTCAGCTATCTTTATGGGATGGAGCAGTAATTTGGATACCAATTTAGAGTTAACCAACCCCATATGGAGTGCCTAAGAGCTACACGATTTTGAACCATACAAATGTGCAAGAATAACCTAAAGAATAAGGCACTTGAGGAAGCATTTCTTACCCTTTACTCTTTATATCGTTATTTATATCGACAATGATGAACGCGCATTCTTACTCATGTTTCCAATTTTGGCCCTCGCTAGGGCATGCTGTTATGCTATTCGATGGATGGCTAATGCTAGTTATTTGTTTAGGTGAAATATGCTAGTGTTATCACTTATGATCCCTTTTAAAGCCCTCACACCACCTTTAAAAGAATAAAGTTAACCTGATCAAGCTAGTATGCTATCTAATTGATGGCTTAATGCACGTTTGCCAATAATTAATAATAAACGTATGTCATTACCTAGTTAGTTAATTCTGCCTGAGAGGTTTTGTACCACTTGCCCAAGGGTGAGCTTAACCCGGTTAAGCCATTATTCTATCTGAACAATGACCAACAATAATTGTACTCCTATAAAACATTGCATATGGAAGCCGTCATTTAAGGTTCTACTTAAGGTTCAGTATTACCTTTAAAGGAATGAAATTTAACCTAGTTAAACTGCCATGTTGTCCAATTAATGGCTTAGGTAATGATGAACATGTATCATTGCATGGGCATAGGTTTTAATCCAGAAAAAATGCCACCTCATTGTGAGGTTTTGACTAAGACATGTCATTATGCTGTTCATGTAAATTTGTACTGTGAAGGAAAAATGATTCTTTCTTTAATCCTCTAGGGTTACCCTAAGGCATTATAATGCCTATTATCGGGGCAATTTCTACAATTTATTTTGTTGCTTTTCTTCTTTTATTCTTACCAATACTTTTCATCCTTTGCTGCCTTATTATTTCTTGTGTTCATGTCACATGCATCAAACATGTAGAGATAGCTGACACGGGGAATGGTGACCGAAAACCATAATGCCCAAAATAAAAGAGGATTTTTGCCCCTTAGCATCATATTTCCTTGATAAGGCTTGAGGTGTAAATCATCCATTAGTACGGACTCCTTCCTCTCAAGAGCCATACTACCACTGTCGAAGTACTAGGGATGCGATGCTGGTGCATCTCAGGCATTCCATGTACCACTCCTAATATTGTTTGGAATCTTAAAAGTAGATTTCTATGGCAACATTTTCATGCACTTATCATATTTTCATTAACATCTTCATTGCACTCACTTGTGTAGATGCATGCATACGTCCATTCACGACACATGGACCTTGGGGGTAGAGAGTCCTCATTGATATAAGAATTTCTCTAGAAAAGCTCCACTATTCTTTTAAGAGGTGTTTGGATTGAGTGAAGCCATTGATCATAGGGAAAGATAATCAAGTTAGGATAAAAAGACTAAAACTTATGTATAAAAAGTCTCAGGAGCAACTGCTATACAAAAGTTAGGAACTACAGGCCCAAATAACTGAGTTGGGAAAGCTATTGTCAACCTTGACAAAAGAAAAGAGGCAAGGTGTGCAACTAATATTGAAAAGGGTTAGCAAATCTGGAGATTCACCTTACTAGTCTTGCAAGAACTACACTTGTCCAAGAAGGAGCATTCCAAGAGCTACGACCCCACATAACAGCAATTTCACCAGTGGACCTAATCATCTACATGAATCTAGTTGCTGCACACATGTATTCTAGATTTTGTGGGGAAAATACTAAATCTTCCTTGTTTGATCTGCTAGTTCCTAATCTAGATGACCTAAAGGAGTAAGAAAAACCTAATAGCATCAAACCTTCGAAAGCTACAAAAGATCTCAGCGAATATCAGTTACTAGAAAAGTGTCTCTAGGCTATAGAGCAGAATGCCAAATTTGGGATCATAGCCATTAAATCTTTTGGTATAGTTTGCAATCTCATCATCCTGCCTAAAATTAAGGTGCTAGATTTTAAAAAGTACAATGGAATAATAGATCCAATAACCTATCTTAGCATGTAATGTCGAAAAATAGCCAGGTAGAGGAAAATGAAACTGTTGATACATTGCTTTTAATATAGCTTAACCTAGGCAACCGCCTGTTGATACATAGAACTCGATCGAATTAGAATTCAGACATAGGTAGATCGGGCTCATGCCTCCCTAGACCAATACAAGCACGTATCTAATTGGGCCTAAGATCACCTCTCTCTAATGAACATAGAAAAAAATGCTATTAAAAGCTTCAACTAGCATGCTTAAAAATGGAAGGAAAAGGTTCCCTAAGTTCATCCCTCGTTGACCAAAAAGAAATGACAGTGATTTTGTTAACAACTTCCATGTCCTTTTTTATGACAAGCTTATAAAAATGCTTCAAGGAATTTCGCTATTCGAGGAAATGATCAAGAATGCAATTAAAAGTGAAAAGCATAAAAGAAGTAGGACACTTGATATCAAGGGAAAGAAGATACCTACAAATGAAACAAAAGAGATCCAAGCCTTGGTCTATGAAAAATAGCCAACAAAGGGTTTCACCATACACCATCGTATGCCATAATCCATATAGTTCACCCCTTGAGGGTAGTGTTACATCAAATCTTCACTCAAGTTTTTACCCACCAATATCTCTTTTGATGCATAGCTCAGTGCCTGTGACTTTGATTGGACCTACCTATCAGCCAAAGGGGTTGCAGAATGCTTAGAAAAGACAAAATGGTAATCAAAAATAGAACCCCTATAAAATTAATCCCGTATCATAAGCCAAATTGCTTCCCTAACTCATTTAGGATCAGTTGTTTGCTCTAATTTGCTCTAAGACATGGAGCCACCATACCCAGATGGCCATGGCACCACTATTGCTTATAGCTACCGCATAAGAAGCAAGAGTCATTCGTAAAAGAGTGTGGGCTATAAAGAGAAAGGTGCAACAATTGATTAAAATGTAATAGTTAGATCTTGACCAATTGTAAGATTAAAATGGGATGTGTGAACCAAAAAGGGCATTCCAATTTAGCATGCTTCATGTGAGAAGCTTTTGTCTTTGAGTAGTCATTTTTATCAAATTAACATGTTTTGAACTTTGAATCATATGTTTAATGAAAGCATGATATTAGAAAGTCTTAAGAATCTAATGAATGATTGCATTCTTTATCTCTCTCCAAGTTTTCCATGTGTAAAATTAACTAATTAAATGACTAAAGACTTTAAGGAATTATTTCTAAACCATGCCCACATGACCATACTAGAACAATCAAATCATTAAAAGCCTCAACTTAGTCTAGGAGCGATGATGACCAATTTTTAGAAAATTTTGGAGTCCCTCAGGAACCAAAAAATGTGATATTCTCTAAGAATCCTCTCAGTGGCAATTTGACATGTATCAGGATTGTGGCAAAAACATCCACCTTTTTTTAAATAAATTAAAACCTAAGCTACCAGACCATATCTGCAAAGCTTCTCAAATCACATATTAAGGCAATGTTACAAAACTGCCCTATTTCCCTAACAGAAACTTTTTAACCATATCTCTCCTTAGTAATTCAACATTTCCAAACATTTCCCAAAAGCCTTTCTCAAGGCATGTCTTGGTTACCACCATGGCCTCTAATCCTAGATTCTCCCTTATCATTTCAATATTTCAAAACCAAATTCTTTGTCAATGCAAACCCTCGAGGATAAAAAAATGGAATATTCTCTATAACCTAAATTCTTGTATTGCGTGACTTCCCATCAATGGTAAATTGAAATAGGGCATGCTTAAATATGTGGCGCAAAAAAGAGAAGTAATGCATGCTTTTGCCAAAAATAAAAAAGGAAAATGAAAACTAAATGTGAAACATGTGATTAAGATGTTTAAATTTTTTCTAAAATAATTTTTTCCAAAGAATGACTTTCCAATTCACATAATTGTGTTTGAGATCAAAGGTTGCCATCTTTCATCAACTTTTCATAAATTAGAAAACTTTCCTTTGCTACCTTTTTGAGCCTAACGAACTATTTCTTTCAAAAAAACCATAAACCCAACATTAAGGGGCACGAAAAGCTTTTTAAAGAAAATACAGTAAATATCCCACCTATCATTGTGAAAATGCCTGACATCAAGGGGAAAATATTAAATGTACCATGTTTCCAAAATCTAGAATTCCTTGTAAGAAATAAAAACATCAAGTAAAAGGAAAAAACAAAAAAATAAAAAATAAAAGTAAAATTAAGAAAGAAGGAATGGAAGATTAGGAAAAAAAAGGACATCCTAAAATTGAAAGGGACAGATGTCTTCATAAAAAGAAATGGTCTTTGATCCAATCACCCCTAAATAGTACATTTGGCCTTATACCCTTTCTTTCAGAACCATGAATCTTGGCCTACATTATGGTCCTCAAAATGTCCAATTCAATTAAGCATGGCTATACGAGCTAACGAACCTATTCTTTGGGAAATTGTTCTTTTGATAAATCTTGAGCCTTTTTAGGATAATGATGATGCAATGAATAAAAAAAAAAGAAATAAAAAATGAAAAGACTAAAGTTAGTGTGAAATCCTTAAAGTAGGCATTTTAAAGCAAAACAAAAAATTTTCAATGCCATTCATAGAATTATCAAGGTCTTAAAATGGAAACCATCATTCTAAAGAAATTTAAGGACACCCAACACTCCTCGAACATCCCGAAAGTATCATCTTTAGAGGGATAAACTTTTAGGACTACATTCCTTACCTTTCCAAATTAACCCCATAATCCTAAACCCATCAGTGCCAATCAAAGTATGAATCGTAAGAGGCTTAAAAGAATTTGAAATTTGTTTGGTTTTTAAGGAATTCATATTCTACAAGGACTAGTCCATTTGTAAGCTTAGAAGAATAAACGATCCATTTCACCTATCCTAAAACTTTCTTAAACTAATCAGAACCCTCTTCAGGGCCTTTATCCAAACCCAAATAGCCTAGTTGCCATCCAAAAATTCTTCTAACCATAGACCATCAGTTTTTAAAAGACTTGAATATCATGTTAACTTGGGAGTTATCACCAAAATGAATATTTTAAGCAAAAAAAAAAAGATAAAGGCTTTTCCAATCATAGGGCAAAGTTAGGATTGGATTGCCTCTTAACTTGAAGAGGAGAACCATCAAGAACCATTAAGCTAGATTCAAAAAATAGCCAACCATAGTCCCAACTTTTACACTTTGTTAAACATGCATGACAGCATACATTTGCCTAGTTATCACTCATGAACATATGCATCATTCGCATAGGCATTTGAGCATCACTTATCAGTGTACATTTCACTTCAAGCAGAGTTGCATCATCACCAACTCTAGCATTTGCATTACTTTTCATGTATTTGGATAATGGCTAGTTTTGGTGTCTACCCTCTTGCGTATCTTCACCCATGTGAATCCACATCACATGTATTCACTCATGTTCTTGCACACTTATGTTTACAGACCTTCGAGTATATGTGCATTCATGCTTCCAAGCACTAGCACTTACATACAGTACCTACAATAAGCCTCACATGCATTCTCATTCACCAATAATTAGCACTCACGTGTATTCTTGTTCACCAGTATCGACACTCATATGTATTCTCTTTCACAGTCATTCATTTGCGCCTATGTGCTTTCTCTTTCATATCTATTAGTGGTCATGGGCAACTAAGCTCATTCTTAAACATATTTTATGTATATGTGCACTCACCTACATATATATTCATATGCACTTTCATTTACAAGCATTCATTTGCACTCATATGCATTTTCTTTCATGTCTATTCATACTCACAATCATTAACACATATGCATTCTCACTTACAAACATTAGCATTCACGTGTATTCTCATTCACAAGCATCAGTACTCATGTGTATCCTTACTCACAGGTATTTGCACTCATGGGTATTCCAATATATATCCACTTATACCCACATGCATTCCTATCCACCTACATCATTACTCATTTGTATTCTCATACACAAGTAATAGCATTCTTATGCATTCCTGTTCATATCGCACTCATGTGCATTCCCATCAACATGAATTCATACTCATGTGCATTCATATTTCCACACGTTCATATTCATGAATATTCATTATGTTACCCTATATGCATATGCATCATTTCATGCACATGAGTATCTTAACCAAAAGCACAAGTATCATCATTAACTTACTCATGATGCCATATAACATGGCGTTTAGGCCTTGGCATGACATTCATAGCTATTAGCACCATGCCTTGATCTCATCATGAAAGGAAGTGTATGCGACTTAAAAATATTTGATCTCGATGAGGAATCATCCTCTCGACCAAGACTCTTCACTTTTTTGTGACATGATTAAGGCTTAAGAAAGTATGAGCTCTCGACTCTTGTTTATGGAGAGGGACTGTCAGATGAAATAGTTATCCAATTGATCTCAAGTGGCTACTAAGAAATGGCCAACAATTAGAGTCACCATTGATCATTTGGGCTAGACGTGATCAAATGCCTATTAAAACCAATATTTCAAGTTATGAAACTCGAAACACCGATTCCATGGTTTGTATAGTCCAAAGATTTGATGATTGGGTTTAGGATTTGGCTATGCATAAATAGGTATGAACCTCCCTACAATGCCCGAAATCAATACCTTACAAGCTATGTCTTAACTTGGTTTCGATTTTTTAATTCTGTCTTGACATTATTTTGATATAATCCATTTTTATGCATGAATTTGTTTGAAATAATATATCTCGATTTTAAAAGGTTTCAATCCCATATACCTCTTGTAAAAATGGGAAACATAAAGATTTTTGATAAAATTATCTCTAAATTTTAGTTTTAAAAATCAAACATTTTATGTCAAGAGTTGTAGGGATACTAACTCGAAACATTACCTTTGTGATTTTGAAAAATGATTTTTTTTAAATAAATGCAAGTTAATCACCACGAAGAGAAATGTGTTAGTAAGATAAAAATACGAGATAAAATTACATAAAATAAGTCACAAAAACCATAAAAGGAAAATGAGAGATGATCAAAATGTATCTCATAATTGTCGTTGATTATCTTGAAATAACCAAAGTGACACTTTTGAGTTGCATTTGGATTCAATTGTTGCTCAAGACATGAAAGCTAGGGTTGAATTTTGAAAAAGGTTAAAGAAAGTTCGGGTAAGGGAAAATTTGATTTCTTGACTATTTTTGAAAAGGATGAGATTAAAAAAATTTAAATTGATGAAAATTGACTATATCTTAACAAAAGTGACATTTTTTACGTTTCTTGACAAAAACCAATAATTTTTAAATTAAAAAAAGTGTAATTGATAAAATTAGACTCGATAAAATTTTTTAAAAAAAAGTTTATTCCTTGATCCAAGCCCAAGGGTGAGGTTGACACATGCTTTTAGACTCGATGTGGTTGATCGCACTCACTTAGAGGCATCTGAATGCTTTGAAGCTAAAATGTTGGAACATTGACTGATTTAGGTAAATGCTGAAATAGGGGAAAACATCATGTTGTCCTTATTTTTTTATTTCATTTCAGACTGATCCTAAGGCTTTAGGGGTCAAGTAAAGTGCCAGTAGAAAGACAACTCGATAAGCTTTAATTTAAAAATATTCCAAAAATTTTGAAAAAACAGTTTTTAGGTGGAAATAATTTTTGAAATGGGGTTGAATGCGACATTAATAGCACGTATAGGGGAAATGGTGCAAAAAAATTTGAAAAATGATGTTGGACTCATTCAAAATTGTTAAATCATAAATGATACCTTTCTAGAAAGGAAATTTCACTAACTTTTTAGGATTATTGCTTTTAAAATTCAAAAAGATCATCCGCTAAGCCAAAATGGCCCAAGTGAAATGCAAATCGCTAATTCTAAGGGTTTTAAATAGTTTTTGTTCAGAAAATCATTACTCTTTCATCTAGAATAATCCAACGGCAAATGATGTACTTTTGGAAAGCTATTTCAAAGTCCTTCTTGGGAAAAATATTATAAATTCATGAAAAATGATTTAAGGTTCAAAAATGATTTTTCAAGTTATGATTATGTGCTGCTAAGGCAAAAACAGGGGAATTTTAATTTTCTTGGATTTTTTTATGGAAAAAATTCATGGACATTTGAACGCCCATGACAGAAAGGGATGAATGACATGGGCTTCACAAGCTCACTTGGACAATCCTATAGTAGATTAGGATGATGAGGGAACCCATTGACCATGCAATGAACGCAATGACTCTAGGCAAAAGATTAAGACAAAAACAACTTTAGAAAACCTTAAAAAAAACATTTTTCTCTAAAAGTAAAACTTTTAACCTTGTTAAACCCAAATTTAGACATGAAAAACTTGATTTATCCCCAAGATTGCATGACCAATGGATAGAAAACCTTAAGTCCATGTTAATCCTAATTTGCTGAGTTAACATGGCTTTAACATGAGGGTTTTAGGAGAATAGGTTTTTGACAATCAATAGACAAGCATTTTGACAAACATGTAAGGAACCAATGATGATATTCATGACAATAAACACGATAAGCATGTTAACCTATAAAGATGATATTTAATCATGGAAATAATAATATGTGAACAAATGATCATAAGAATGCATGGAGATGATAGTTAAATGCATGACATCAAGAAATATGTTATGGAAATGATGTAAATAAGCTTAAATAGATAAGAAATGCTCGCTAAAATTTTATGACAACATCAAAATACATCATCAAGGTGAAATAAGCTCAAAGTAATGGAGAAACATGAAAGAAGGGTCAACAAAGCACCAAAAGAACCTAAGTCTACCACATCCAAGGCCACAAAGTGCATAAGAATCCTAAGATAACATCATGGTCAGCATGTTTAAGCTCACTAAAATGATGAAAATGCAAATATAAATAAAAATAAAGAAGAAAATAGATATACCCTAAAAGTTTAAAAGACCTTGCTGATAATGGTGAGTAGAAAAATCCTTAAACTTGTAGCTCTCTTTTTTACCTTCCTTTGTTATGAGTTAGCAAAAAAGGTGACCAAGAATAAGCATAATGGTTATAGTGACTGTAGACACCTAGTTTTCTTCTTTGACAAACTCTAAATATCCAAGACTAAGAAATTAGTGGCTGCCCTATGAGGGTAAACTTCCTTCAGGTGGACTGGACATTTTCAAGACATTTTTAGTCTTGCTTAAATGGTTGTAGGTGCATGTGATGGAAAAAGCACCATTTCATAGGTCGATCTTGGATAAAAATACAAGTATTGAGGTAAAAAATTAGCTTTTAAATTTATTCTTTTGATATTTAGTTTTGTAGATAATATCATAGTTAAATTTCTCATTTTTAGGAAATTTTTAAGAATTTTTTGTAAAATTTAGGAAGTTGATCGTCATATATTTTTATCGATACCTTTTGTAGTGTTTATGCCAATATGCACTCTGAAAAATAAAAAATATGTTCAAGAAAAAATCTATATTGGCATTTTGTACCATAAGGTGTCAAATTGACAAATTTATCAATTAATTTTAAATTTTTAACTGCAATTTAAGTTTTCACTTGCAAATTTTTTTAGGTAAAACTTGTTCCAAAATTCAAGTTTTTTATCTTTATTATTTTTACAAGTAATGTTTTGAGAAAGGTATTAAATTCATCTCATTTTTCTAAAGTTTGGATTTATTTTTGGAATTTCTCATTTCCAAAATACTTTCTACTCTGTAAATTTTTTTTGTTAGAATTTTTCTTAGTTTATAATTTTTAAAATTCTTCAACTATTTTCATTAAATTCATATTAAATTAGTTTTTAAAAATTTAATTTATTTTATGAGTTATATTTTTTCTAAATAACAATTTTCTTCCATAAAGGCTTTTCTCGTAAAATTTTAAGAGTTTGGGATTTTTAGTTGTCTTTTTCTTGCACAAACTTCCTAAAAATTTCTTGTATAGTTCAATACTTGGAATTTTTGTAAGGAAATTTTATTATTTTTATTCTTATTATTTTGGGCCAAATTTCCTTAATAGGCTTAAAATTGAAAAATTTTGTTAATGAGCCCAATAAGCCTATTTATTTCTCGATAAGCCTAATAAGATTTCCATGCTCATTTTTTATTTTCCATCAAGCCTACTTCATTCTGTACAAGCTCAACAAGCACTTCTTGATTATTGCAATAAGGCCTAATTAAGTCCATTTTAATTTTACAACAAAGCCAAATAATTTTTTTCTTTCTTCAAAATTTTTTTAATTCTTTTGGATTCAAAATTATCATGTGAATATTTCATTAGGCTTTTTACGTGTTTAAATTTGTAAGTAAATTTGATAATTTATAACTTCTATTTTCCTAAAATTTAGTCCTTCCAATTCATTTTTATATTGTGACTTTATATTTTCATTCTCAACATTTTTTGTTTTTATTTATTTTATTTATAAAATGTACTGATTTAGTTACATGAACAAGTTTGATTGGAATTCAATTTTTCCTTAACCAATTTAGTTACATTTTAACTTTTCATTAAATTAATATTATCCTAATAATCATTAACCCTAACCTTAGCCCACATGAATCACCCCTTTAAACTTTTAACTAAGGTTATAGAAAGAAAAAAAATTAATTGATTTAAATCTAATCAAAACTAAAAAAAAAATCTAAAAAGTAAAAAAATTAAAATTAACAAAAAATAAAAATAATGGCCAATTCGGCCAAGAAGGACTTCATTCCTTCTTGGCTGAACCTTCTCTTATAAATAAAGGGACAATGCTTTCATACAAACGATTTAGCATCCTATAAAAAAATTAAAAAAATTTCTTAGGTTTTTAAGCTTTTGAAGGTAATTTCTCCCGTAAAAGTTTTAATTTTTGTTCATCTCATGCTTGATTCTTCTTTTTAGGCAGCTTTGTGAATACTTTAGCTCATGGATTTTAATCCATATTGAAAGGCCAAGTATGAAAGCCATGATCAAAGTTTCTTGATTTTGTATTTTATTTAATTTTTATTAGCAACAAGTTGATTTTCATCAAAACAATTGGTGCTTGTTGCTAGAAATAATGTTATTTTCATCTATATATTATTATATTATTTTTCTTAATATTGTCATGTTAATTTATGTTGATATGGTCATTATTTATCATGATCTTCTGCATGTTTAAGCCTGATGAAAAGTATGACATGTATTCATATTGATATTCATGAAATATGTGATGAATAAAATTCTTTTTAGTTGATATACATGATGGCTAAATCTGTTTATGACCTTTAATGAAATTTTACTTCATGTTTTTATGAGATTTACGACTATTTGTAAAGTTTGAAACTTATAGAGGCCTAAAAATAATTTTTTTCAAATTTTCAAGGCCTTGGAGAATATTTCCATGCTTAGTTTATTCTTATAAAGCTGATTTTGGTGATTTTTTTATTTTTTAGGTTATTTTATAACTATGAAAACATAGGGACTAAATTGCAAGAATTACAAAAATTTTTCCATGGCCATCCAAGGTCGGTCGAACCCATCTTGTGACCTTTAAAAGATGTTTTTCATGTATTTCAACCTGTTTGGATTTGTTTCATGTGTTATTAACCTTTAAAGACCTTTTTGTAATTTTTGAAAGTCTGGGGGCTTGTTTGCAAAAAGGTAAAAAAATTGTTCCAAGGCTAAGGATGTTTGGCCAAATACTTTTGGTTATATTTAGAACATTTTCCATGTTGATTTTACTGTATTTGATGTTTGATTTTGTATTTTAAACCATTTAGGGACCTTTTTACAATTTTTGAAAGTTTAAGGACTTGTTTGCAAAATAGTGGAAAAATGGTTCCAAGGCCAAAGATGTTTGGCTGAACCTTTCATTTGATTTTTGATGTATTTGCCATGTTGATTTTATTATGTTTTATGTTGTTTTGTGATGTCTATTATGCATAAGGACCAAGCTATAAAGTTGCAAAATTTTGGTGTTCATTAGAAAAACCTTGTATTATGAGCTCAAAAATGTATTTTCTAAATGTTAAATTACCCATCTTGGGTGTTTTGGTCATTTTAGGAATATTTTTAGCATTTTTAGCCATTTAGGGTTTAAAATGCAATTTTAAGAAATTAGGGACCTATTAGTAACGTTTGCATTTTAGGTCAATTTTGATGTCTAAGCTACTAATCAAGGGTAAAATAGTTATTTCATATCATTATAAAGTCTTTTGAGATTAGCTGGATACTTACATGTTGAAGGCGCAACTTAGAGGCATTTTAGTAATTTACCATAGAACCAAGTCTTTTATGATCACAGAGATACTTCTAGGTCAAAGCTGCATAATAGGAATAGGTTCATTATTTATGAAGTTATCGAATCCTTTAAGATTACTAGGATACCTTAGCATTGAAGGTAAACTTCAGGGATGCTTTAGTAATTTATATTTTAACCAAGTCCTATGTGATTTCTGAGATACTTTATGTTGAAGGTGTACAGTGGGAATAAGTTTGCAGTTTACGATGTCACTAAGTCATTTATAGTCACCGAGATAGTTCTACATTGAAGGTGTACATTAGGGATACTTAGGATATGAGAGGGGTTTTTTTATTAAATTTCATAAAATTGACATTTTGAAAATTAAGGCAATATCTTTGAATTAAATTAATACGTGTAATTTCTTTTACCATATGAGAGAGGTTTTATGGATTATTTTAATAATGAGATACTATTTTAAAAATAAGAAAATCAAGATTTTTCAAATTTTGGAAAAATAAAACTTTTTGTATTCCTTCGGCTCTCCAGTGGGATACAAAAGATATTTTGATTTTTAAAACCTTTTGCATTCCTTCGACTCTTCATGCGATACGAAAGATAGTGATAAAACTTTTCATGTTCCTTCGATCCTTCAGTGACACGTGAGAAATATTTTGTTTTTCAAAAATATTAAAAACTCAATTTTCTCAAGTGAAATAATAAATTTGTTTCATAAAATTTTTATTTTTGATATATGAGAATTATAATTAAATGCTGAATATTAAAACCAAGTAAAGATCAAAATTTAAGTTAACAAGGGATTAATAAGGTACCACATTACTGGGCATCATAAGAGGGATCATTCCTTACCCGTGACTGTAATTGACTTCCGGATCCTTGCATATGATCTTTAATATTATTGTAGACCTTAGAGATTATTTTAAAGGTTTATAACCCTTGAAATACAAACTCAGTAGGTGACCAATCTTACATAGCTAACCCCAAAACAAATGTCATTTCATTACAACTATTTAGAGTTAAAATGAGTGAGCAATTCTTTTCAATGACTAGGTCCCCAAAAAAATAAGGAAATAATAATAATATGGTCCCTAGAAATAAAAAATAATGATATATATAAATAAGTCGAGCTGGTTGGGAATAATATCCGAGCCATGTTGTGATAATGACAATGAAGAAAGGTTTTATGAAGAAAGGTGATATAGTAATGGAGGATTTTGGTGGGCTGATAGAGGATCTACAAGAATAGGGATTTTTGGATTGTAGAGGTTGATGTAAAAAATTATGTCTTACGGTTTTTTTTTCAGCTGAGCTCATAACATATCTTATATAAGATTCATTGTCAACCTTCAAAAACCTAGAAAATGTGAGACATTTAAGTCATTTGGGGTAGACAAAATGGTGACTCATGGTACCAAGAAGAAACCTTTTAGCATTTTATTGGTTGAGACATAGTTTTGGCAATAGTAACAAACCATGCATGGCTTGGTACTATGAATAAAGTCAAGCTTGCCCTTTATCAATCCACATTTGCTCATGAAATGCCCTTGTGACATGCTTAATTAATCATTCAAAAATGTTGAAACCAAATATCTAAGCCGAAAGATGAAGTCCATATCATTTCCATGAAATTATATCTGATTAGGGATATCATTAAGGCTAAAGTGGTGACCAATTCACGTTTTGATGTCATGGTGTAAAAGGGATGAAAATAGCAAGAACTGGGCATGTTTGCCCTGTGGTATCGATACAAGGCTTTCTTTATTGATATCAGGAGCAAATATTTGCTCCAAATATCAATACAATGACGCTGGTATCAATAGCTAGCCTTTCAATATCAATACAATGAGCTTTGTATCAATTTCCAGCGCTAAATTTCTTTATGTATCAATACTGCTTGGCCTGTATCGATACATTTAGACCCAAAATCATGATTCTAACCTAGTATTGATACCACAGCCAAAAGTATCGACACATAGACCTTTTGTATTGATTCCAACAAAGGTTTTTTAGGATTTTGATGAGGTGGAATCCTTGTATTAGGACTTATAGAACATGTATCAATATCCATTCACATGAATGCATATTTTATGTAGCTTTGATTCCCTAAACAGCTCACTTCAGTTAGGAATGATGGATAACTAACCTGTGCTTGCTCAAATGACCTTGATGACACCCTGAATAGTGACCTTGGATGCATTTTTTCATATTTTTTTAATATAGTCCTTATGTATTTCAAGCCTTCCGTAAAAAAAAATCTTGGCCATCATCCTTCTTTTTATTTTTATTATTTTATTCTATTAACTTTTAATTAAGCCCCGAGGATGCCAAAAATTGGCTTGGACAAATTAGGGTATCTATAGTGGCATACATCACATTTTCTCTTTTAAGAATGTTGATAAAAAATATCCAGAAGCCTCTATTGAGGACATTTCATTGAAAACTTTTTAAGCCTTGCTTGAAGTATTTTAAATGCTCTTAAAGCCTTTCTTAAGGATGTTTCATCAAAAAATTTCAAAGCCCCTCTTAAGGATATTTCAACAACTTCCAAAGCTTCCCTTGAGGACATTTGATTAGAACTTCTAGAGCATCTCTTGAGGATATTCCAAAAACTTCCAATGTCTCTCTTAAGGAATTTTATAAAAAACCTTGAAAGCATCTCTTGAGGACATTTCATCAAAGCTTTGAGAGCCTATCTTGAGGACATTTTCATCTAAAACTTTCAAAGCCTCTCTCAAGGATATTTAAACTTATAAAGCCTCTCTTGAGGATATTTCCAAAAACCTTCAAAGCCTCTCTCGAGGACATTTCATTAAAGAAAACCTTTAAAGGCTCTCTTGAGGACATTTCATCCAAAGCCTCTCCTATGGATGTTCTATCATACATTTCACAACTTTTCTTGAGGACATCCCCAAAAACCTTTCTTGAAAATGTTTTAATCAGGATAGTGTTCAAGCCTCTTTCAATGATGCTTGCAGCTCCTTTCATGAGGACTTTTATTTTTAAATAAAAAAATGAAAAAAGGGAAAAAACTATTTCACCGATGTATTAAGTCAATTTAAAAAGAATTAAGCACCTGTTGAGTCAATCCACAAAGAGCTAGATGACTATCAAGGATGCCCACAAAGAGCTAAACACCTTTGAGTTAGTCCACAAAAACTTGGATGCTTATCGATTCTGTCCACAAAGAGCTATGCACCTATTAAGTCAGTCCACAAAGAGCTAGATGGTTGTCGAGTTAGTCCACAAAAAGCTAGATGCCTATTGCATTTGTTCACAAAGAGCTAAAAGCCTATTGAGTTAGTCAATAAAGAGCTAGATGCCTCTCGAGTTTGTCCACAAAGAGCTGGGCACTTATCGAGTTAAAGTCCACATCAGCTGGTGCCTGTCTAGAGGTTTAAACCCTTGAAAACCCAAAAGCCCATTTTGGGATTAAAACTTGCAAGAATTCATTTAAGTTTTCTTATTGGTTGGAATCACTGCCACTAAATTGTGCCTATCATGGTAAACATTAATTAGATGACATTTTTTGTAGGCATTTATTGCAACGTGGCATAGATATGAATCCTAACCAGCTTGATTGAAAAAGCCCTTGTTCCTATACTTATTGATATATCACTATTATATATATTATTTCTAGGGGCCATATCATCATTAATATTTTCTTATTTTCAAGGAGTTGTTGCCGAGATGAATTGCTCACTCGACTTAACACTAAATAGTCATTATAAAATGACTTTATTTGGAGTTGCAGCCAATCTATTTTAGGCTAAGTGAGATTGGTCATCAAACTTCAAGGCTTTTGCACTTGGCTTTTCAACATCGATTAAAATCCATGAACACAAGTGATCATCAAGCTCAATAAAAAGAAGGAAAATGATGGAAAACGAAGAAGATGAGCAAAAGTTTGAAAGAAACTACCTTGAATGCTTGAAAACTTAGGAAAACAAAACTTGAAAATACTTAGCAAAATGGCTAATTTTTGGCATGAAAGCCATTAGCCCCTTATGAAAATTCTCTCCCCTTTTAGCTCCTTTGGTCGAAAGTCATGTTTTTTTTTTCTTTTTTTAATTTTTTTGGATGATATTTTTATCATGATAAGAATGAATTAATTTTTTTCATCTTGTTTGAGTTAATATGGATGACTCATCATCTTAATAATGATCAAGATAAAATCAACTAATGGTATGGTTGAACCAAATTAAATTGGTTAGGGAAAATTGAAATCTAACTAAACTAGTTTCCATGAAAATAGCTTATAAAAATCCGAAATTAAAATTAAAAATTAAATTAAAATTAATAAAAATAAACAAAATTTTAGGAATGAAAAAATAAGATCACAATAATGAGAAAATCTTGGTTAGAAATCCTAAACTCGTAAAATTTTACTAGAGAAACTCTCGTGGAGAAAAATTGATATATATATAATTCCAAACTTACAAAACAAATTAGAGTTTCAAAAATTGTTTTAATATGAATTTAAAAATAACTGAAGAATTTTAAAAAATTCTAAACTTAAAAAAATCCCATCGAAAAAGTTTATGAAGTAGAAAACTCTGTATCTTGAAAACAGAAACATTTCAAAAATATGTTCAAAATTTTTAAAATGAATTAAACTCAATACATTAATCAAAATAATTAATTTATAAAATAGTAAAAGATGAAAACTTGAAATTCGGAATAAATTTTTCCTGAAAAACTTTTAACGAGCATGATATCGCGGTGTTGGAAAAAAGAATTAAATTTAAGTCTCAAAATTAACAACTTGATATCACGCGATAAAAACTATCAATACAAAATTTTCCTTGAATATTTTTTATTTTCGGAGTGAGTATCAGAATAAATTATACACCGATATAAGTAAAAATATACAACGATTAACTTTCCAATTTTTATGAAAACTTCTCAAAAATTTCTTTAAAATGGGAAAATTTACCATAATATCATATGCAAAATGCAGTTTCAAACTTTGAAAAGAGTAAAATTAAAAGCTAATTTTTTACCTTTATGTTTGTCTTTTTATCTGAGATTTGTTCTATATGGCCTTTGAAACAATATTTTTTCTATCATGTGCATACATGGCCATTTAAATAAGACTGATTAATTTATAAAAATGCCAAGTCCACTGGCAAAAGGCAACCTCTCAGGATGACCACTAAGTTTTTAATCTTGGATAATTAAAACTATAAGAAAATGGGGCCAGACAAAATTAAGTATCTACAACTGCCTCTCTTTGCTAATTGTTGAGCATCAGGAATAGAGCAAAGAATAAATAGAATGATTTCATTTAGGCTAGAAGAGTTTGAAAAACAAAACTAAATTAAAAAAATATATTCATTAAAATATAATTAAATAACCAAGGGCGAAACCTGGGTTAAGATGGGTGGTAAACAAGGGTAAAACCAAAGTCTAAAAGGGTTAGCCTGGATGAAACGATGCGAACCAACTTTTGGTGACCAAGGCAGAATCAAAGTCTAAAAAGGTTGTTGTGATGAAACCATATGAAATAACTAAGGGTGTCTAGACAGAAACTAAGTCGAACAAGAGTTGGCAAGGATGAAACCATATGAACCGACTAAGGGTGAGTAGGGCAAAACCTAAGTTGAAAAAGAGTTAATTGGGATAAAATTGTATGAACCAACTAAGGGTGACCAGGGTAGAACCTAAGTCAAAAAAGGGTTGGCGGGGATTAAACTATATGAACCAACTAAGGGTGACCAAGGTGAAATTTAAATCGATAGCAAATTGGTCAGGATAAAGCCACAAGAACCAACTAAAAATGACTATGATGAGACCTAAGTCAAAAAAGGGTTGGGCAAGACAAAAGCAACAAACCAACCTTGGATGACCAGGGTAGAACCTAAAGAAAAAGGGTTGACCGAGACAAAACCATACGAACCAACTGAGGGTGAGTAGGGCAAAACCTAAGTTAAAAAGAACTTAGGTAGGATAAAACCATATGAACAATCTAAGGGTGACTAAGGTGGAGCCAAAGTTGAAAAGGAGTTCACTAGGATAAAACAATACGAACCAATTAAAGGTGACCAGGGTGGAACTAAAGTAAAAAAAAAAGTTAGCTAGGACAAAACCATACGAACTAACTAAAGGTGACTATGGCAGAACCTAAGGAAAAAAAGAGTTAGCTGGGATAAAGCGATATGAACCAAATAAGGATGACTAGGATGAAAACTAAATCGAAAAAAGGTTGGCCAGACTAAACTATGCGAACTAGCTTTTGTGACTAGGGTAAAACTTGAGTCAAAAAATGGTTGACCACAACAAAACCATAATAGTCAACTCAGGGTGACCGAGGGTAAACCTAAGTTGAAAAGAGGTTAACCAGGGCAAAACCATAATAGACAACTAAGGCTGACTATGGTGAAACCTAAGTTAAAAAAGGGTTTGCAGGACAAAACTATACGGACCAACTATGATCACCAAGACAAAGCTTGAGTCAAAAAGGGGTTGACTGGTTGACTCAGGCAAAACCATAATAGTAAACTAAATAGTAGATAAGGTCCAATATTTGATATGTTTAAAAGGATACGAGACTTACATTTTGATTTTAAGGAAGTTAGCACACTAAATGATTATTACTTTTCTCTAATATCATGCTCAAATTTTAATCTGCATTTGGAGTTGAAGGCATTTTTTAAAAAATGTAATAGATATTTCTTTTTATTTTAGTGAAGTGAACTTACAATTTTACTTGGAGTTGAAACATCTTTAGAAAATGTTATAGACATTTTTTTGTTAAAGGAGAGTTTATTCCTATATTTAGAGTTAGAGGTTTAAATAATTAAAGGGTGATCTCATGCTTGCTCCATGAAATTCTTCTTCTAATCTGAACTTCAGGCATCTAAAAATTGTTTGATTTTTCCTAAAAAGTCACCAAATAATGAATTAGTGTTTATCAAATTTATGCAGTTGGATTAGAGTTAACATGTCATTGCTTGAAGCACTTTTAGATACTCACATTAAAATCATGAAAAGTCTTAAAGTTCATTGAAATTTTAGGATTTACAAAATAATATCATCTTCTCATCCTATCCTAGAAAATAATTTATTTGATCAAAAGCTATGAAAGTTTTAGGATGATTTTAATCATGAATTTTCTAATATCAAGGATAATGCACATGCCATCTTTATTTTTTGATGTTAAGGCTTTCTTATAATAGATAATCACCATTTAGGACATCTTTGAATAGAATGAGGAAATGAATTTAAAGGTAAAAATGAGTAGGCACTGCTAAAATTTAATTAGAAGAAATCGGTATAACAATGTCAAAGTTTATCAAGACCAAATTTAGGAGCATATTCTTTTATGGGAGTTCCTTGAAAGGTAAACAATTAAGTTGTAACATCCTTCCAATCTTCAAACACAATAGCTTTACAGGTGTTAAACTAATGATGGTAAACACCTAGTCTCAAAGGGTTACTTTAGAAGGCCTTTAAGTACATATCAATTTCTAAGATAGGACATAGAGGCTCTAAAAGATTATGTTGAAAGAAAATATTTGGGCATTCAGCTCAACCTTTTGTTGATGTTATGAAATTTCTAGAAGTTTAAGGCGATTTTGGGCTTAGCATAGAAGAGTTCTTTTCCATTGGTGGCTACCTTTGTCAGTTTAGGAGCAATTCTAAAGCTTTTAAGTTTGTTGTAGACTACCCTTTTTGGGTTTTCACCCTAGAACTTCATTAGTTATTCCTTTTTTCCTTCTTTGCTTTTTTTTCTTTTTTTTCTTTTTTCAATCTTGTTTTAATTGATTACCCCATCATATTCTTAAGAACTCAAAATTTATCCAAAAAGATGAATTTTTAAGAGTTTCTTAGGAATGATAGAGCCGTGATTGATTGAAATAGACTTTATAAGTACGTAACATAGATCATGGTTTAGGGTTTAGAACGAAAGGATAGATAAGCCTAAATCACATATTTAAGGGTAATTGAATCGAGGATCAATTTTTAAAAGGATTCCCATCCCTCTTATTTCTCTTTGTTAAGCTTCAAGTTTTTTCTTTTAAATTATTTTTATTTATTTCTTTATCTTATTCTCTTGTTTTTTTTCATTTTCTTTTCCTTTTTTTTTTCTCTGTTTTTCTTTTTTTTTTTTCAAAGAGACTTAAAACTTGAACTTTAATTCACCATCACTCTTGCCTTAATATAATAGGCACTTTTTTTTTGTAGGATTTCCTTTTCTAATTTTAAAGCTTTGCTTCACTTTCCCCTAGTATGGAGGGTGATCCTTGATTAAGGTTTTTAGAAAGAATAAATTATTAGGTTACAAGGTACTGTAAAAGGAAATAATTTTTTATTTCTATGAAAGGATAGAGAAAGATGGCTATCCATCATTTAAAACAAAGCCATTTGACTTCTCAAGCTTTTTGTTAAAACAGAGGGATAGTTTTCTTTCTGAAATCATTTTAAGTACTTTAACATCATGATGTTACACTCAATTTTTCAATTTGTTGATGTTTTGGTTTAATGTATGCCCTTCAACATTATTAGCTTCGTAGCCACCAATGAGTCTTAGTTCTAGCTGAGCTTTTAAGAAAGGAATGGAATTGGTATGAGAAAACACCTCTAATTTCACATCTTATATATTATGCATTGGATTGAAAAGGTTTTATCCTAGAGGAAAAGCTGATTTGGCTCATTTTTACTCTCATCCTTCCTAAATCAAGGATTTGAAAAAGTGTCATAGAAGTTAAGGTAAAAAGTTATCCAAATGAATTTAGAAGATCTTGGGCTACCATTATTACTTTAACGAACGTTGATTATCGGCATCTGAATCTTTAGGAGCATAACCTATTTGTTCGACCTTTAAGGAATCTATAGAAAACAACATTTGGGTGTGAAATGTTCTATGGTTGTAAAAGATTTATAATTGAAAATCCAAAATAATCATACAGATGGAGGTTAAGGGTTGTTCTTTTTCTTTTTTTAGAGTCTGATATAATGGTTATCACCAATCCTAATAAAAAATTTTCGAAATGTTCTCACTAACCTAGATACTAAAAAATAATTATCAATAAAAATTATGGCTTATGATAGGATGCACAATATTCATAAATTAAACTTTATTCACGAAAATTCATAGTTTCTAAAAAGGAAATGTATAAAGTTTTAAAGTTAAGACAGAAATTGCCTTTGTTAGGAATACTATCAGAAAGGTAACAACCTTTAAACCAATTATCCCTGATACGCATCATCAGCTTATCAAATTTTGTTGGATCAACATCTTGAGGACCTATACCCTGCTCTTCCTTCCAGGGAATCTTTCAAAGGGGTTTTCCTTTCCCTCTCATTAGGGGTATGTTTTGACATGAACCTAAGCAATAGATTTGGTTGAATGTTATTGGGACCATGGAAGTAAAAATAAATCTTTCTTGATAACATCGCCTTGAAATATTCAACAACTAGCACAATTTTGATTTTCATATCAGAATTGATCGTATGAATAGTCTGGCAACAATAGGGATAAATGACAAATTCAAGAGCATCAAATGACTTTGAAAAATTGAAACCAATGAAGAAGAAACTATCCAATGCCTCTTAGAACAAAAAAATTACAATGAGATAATAAATGAGCTTAAAACTTGGATTTTGTCATATGGGAACTTTTGCATGACTTTAATTCTTTATAACTGGTCTAATCATGGGAGAAAGTTTTCCTGAAGGCTGAACTACAGATTGAACTCTAAGTTCTCAAGCTTAAAAATTCCACAAGATGAATCGTTATTTCCTATCATAGCATCCTGACTCTTCGGCCAACCATGCTGGATACCCTAAATTATACTCATATTAAACAATATACATTGGTTGATGAGATCCATTGAAGAAAATATTGCATCATGATTTTTGTCTTGAATATCATCTTCGTATATCATCTATTTCCATGGTCGATGTGGATTAGGAGTAATTGTTATAAGGATCCTTCGATCAGTGCTAATTATCAAAGGATCTAGTTCTTAAATCATTGGGCTATCATTACCCTGATCAATTTATTTCAACTATTGATAAAAAGTTTTGCAAACCAATTCTTCATCATGCTTTTTTCTTTAGCTCTTAAATGGTATTGGTGTATCACCCAATTTGACTTTTCAGGTTTGCACACTTTCTTCAAATTTTTATGTAGAACGATGTCTTCTAGCTTTTTTAGACTCTATTTTCTATGATAGGTTTGGTCTTTCCCATCTTGTGCCAGCAAACATGCTCTACATTAGTACTATTTTAATTCTTGATTTTATAAGGATTCACTGACTAGTAGCATAAGCATTAGTTGTTCGATCAAAGAGGTGGATACAACTTCTATCCTTATTTGAAATTACTAAGGTTGCTAAATGATGAAAGGTCAGGGATGAGGACACAGTCCAAATGGATTTCTTTGCTTTCTCGACTTTGTATAGTTCTGGCTTCCATTAGCTGTGACTTATTGCTAATTATTAATGGAATCACTTTCTCATCCCACATATGCTACTTATTGCCCCTTGGTAAGCTTTAGGGTCAGCATGAATATGTATTATGAGACTGGCTTCCACATGCTAAGTAACATAAGGCGCTTGCTTTTCAGCTTGCACTTTCCTAGATCCTCGATAGAAATGTTGGCATGATATGGGACTATTTGTAAATTTCTTTGGTCATGGCTTTGCTTTTGCACATACTTTTTTTCTTATTAAAATCAAGGACGACCATTTCTTTTTGTACAACAGTTCTTGCATCTACCCCTTGTGAAGGGGCGACAATGTTAATGTGAATGATTAGTGGTTACTGAGTGCATATTTTGAAGACTTGTTAGCTGTGTATCTTAAATGTTAATAGATTGTCTTTCAGCTTATACTTCCTTGAATTCCCAACAAGAATTTAAATAGCACTTTCAGATACAAATGAACTTTCTTATCTTAAGTAATTTCATCAAACTTACAACTAATGCTTGCATTTAATCTTATTGTGTGATATCTTCATTTGCTGATTCATGTTATTTCACCTTAAAATGAAAAAAAAAAGCTTAAATCAATTTGTGTGAATATGTATATATCTTATTAACAGTAATCTTGATTATCATCCATGTATGTAGGTCAATGAATGGAAAAATTAATGTATGAAGCAACATTTAATGACACAAATTAGGTGCTAAACAATTGACTAATTATCAAACATGAAGATTATTGTAGAGGTAAAATCCAAGAAATTCTAATCATGATTCAATATCAATGTTTCTTCCACTAAAACTTTCTAATTTATTTATTTATTGTTGGGGTGTACAACCACATTTATAGGATTCAGAAGAAAAAGTAACAAAAGAGCTGCTTTTACAAAGACTACATTTTTCTAACTATGTTGATGCTTCTAAGGAATATCTGTAAATACTAATTATTTTTTTTGAACGCTATATTTTCAAAACCTACCAAGTAACAAAAAGGTTATCTTCACGATCATTTCATTGCCTCTCTGCATTCTAATGCGTCCAATAGTGTAGTCTTTTTTTATCCTAGTAAAGCCTCGGCCATTTTTATTAGTCTATTAAGCATATTTTTAGTTCCATGAACCTCATGACCGGACTCTTCTTAATTGAACTCTAACATGGCAACCTTGCCTCTAAATTATCACCCATGTCTTGGTCCTTTAAATATAATAAATGAAATGAATTTAGCATATCATGGAAATTGTGAATGCATGAACATATGAACAAATAAATATGTGATCCTTCTAGATGTAAAAATGTTTGAATGAATTTACAAGTCTGTTATGGGATATGGATATCGTTTAAAAATTCAGAAAGAAAAATCCTAAGACTATCTTTTCTTTTTTCTTTTAGCAAACCCAAAGGCTTAAAAAATTTAATCAATCTGATTTTTTTGTCTTTCTTTTTTAAAAAAAAAAGAGGTTCATGTTTCCTTTTTTTTCTCTCTCTCTCTCTCTCTCTCTTTTTTTAATTAAAGAAATGATCCATGAAGTGTATTTCTTTGGTCACAGAAATTTTATTAAAAAATGAAATAGAAACTAGAAAAAAATACTCTAAGAAAATTCATCATAATATTGCAAACTAAGGCAATAAATAAATAAATAAAATTTATCATGGTAGCATAATACACATTTATTGCTATCAATAAAATCAGATTATCAAAGTTAAAGGGTTAGAAGCGTTCACCCATGTCTACCTAATTCGGTGATGTCTAAAATCGGGTATGGCTCTAACAAGGTGAGACCCTTACAGTTCATTACTTGAAGTTTGGGTTAAACTTTTAAACAGGTTCTTGAATTGCTCCGAAAGGAATGACTGGGTACCTAATCCTTACCCATTATGGGTTTATGCAAAAAAGGGTTTGATTTGAACCCATAATGAGGTTACACCTTGGGCAAGCAGAGGAATTTATACCTAGTAGGCTTTTTATTGGCCAACATAGAGGCTACCACTTTAACAGGCAAAGCTACTTTACCCTTTCCTAAAATAATGAGTAAGATATGCCCCCTCCCTATGCCTTGAGAAGAGTAATGCATATGCATGTGCACAATGTGAATAAGGGAATAAACTTACCTTTTATGACTCAACACTTTCAAAAGTAATAAAAACCTTGATCCTAAATTCCCTTAAAATAATGCTGCAGAAGAAACAAAAGGGTTAGTGAAAAATATGAACAATGTATATCGAAATTTCCTTATAAATAAAAAATACAATAAAAATTTTGTGTTGAAAATACTGAGAATTATAGTTAAATATTGGTTAAAACTAAATCAATCAAAATTTAGTTAACATGTGATTAATTTTGAGCCTGCCTTTCCCACTTATCCTCAGTGGAGCCACCAAGCTATCGTAACGTGGCACGATACGAATCTTGACCAGCCCAACTTAAAATTTCTTCATTCTTATATTTATTGATATATCACTATTATATATATTTCATTTCTAGGGGCCATATCATCATTAGTTTTTCTCATTTGCGGGGATTAGGTTGTTGAAATAAATTGCTTATTTGATTTAACACTAAATAGTCATTATGAAGTGACTATTTATTTAAAGTCACCACTAATCTAGTTTGGGCTAGGTGAGATTGGTTACCGATTATTATATATATTTCAAGCCTTATAAAACCCTTAAAAACAAACTCTGAGATCTATGATCATATCAGAGATCATATAAAGGGTTCAAGAGTTGGTTATAATCACGAGTCAAGATCAATCCCTCTCATGATGCCCAAAAATTGGTACCTTATTAATTACTTGTTAACTTATATTTTGATTTATAATTTGGTTTCAATATTTAGTATCTAATTATAATTCCCAAACTAATATTCTATGAAACCAATTTATTATTTCATATGAGAAAATTAGGTTTTTAATATTTTTAAAAATAAAAAATTTGTTACATTCTTTATCAGAGGATCAGAAGAACATGAAAGGTCTTATCATTGACTTTCATATCCTATTGTAGAGCTAGAGGAATATGAAAGGTTTTAAAAAATCAAAATATCTTTTATATTTCACTAGGGAGCGGAAGGAATACAAAAGGTTTTATTTTATGAAAATTAAAAAAAAACCTTGATTTTTTCTTTTAAAAAGATACCTCTTTATTAAAATAATCTATAAAACCCGTCTCATATTCTGGGAGAAATTTTACGTATTATTTTAACTTGAAGACTTTGCCTTAATTTTCTAAAACTTCCAATTTTGTAAAAAAAAAACTATAAGACTTGAAAATGATTATAAAAGGGTGAACCTATTCTAAATGTACATTTTTGGTGTAAAAGCATTCTTGTGACTACATCGGACTTGATTCTAAGGGAAGTTACTAAAATGCCTTTAAGGTATACTTTCGACATGAAAGTATCCTGATGATTCTAAATGACACAAAAATTGTAAGAAATGACATTTTACCCTAAGTGGTTAATTTGGATACTAAGAAGACCTAAAATGCAAAAATTATGATTAAGCCCCTAAACTTTTTTCAAAAGTACATTTCATACCCACTCGAAGAATGGAAAGAATATTAAAGTTTTCTAATATTCTACACCCCTCAAAGAGTGGGGGAATGCTTAAAAATAACCCTAAACCCCTAACTGGGGAAATTTAATGTTAAAAATGACCAATTTGACCTAAAATGCTAAGTTTTCCTAATGGTGCCTAAACTTTTTTAAATTCCCAAATTGGTCCCTACATAATTAAAACACAAAATTAAACATCAAATATATCAAAATAAACATAAAAAACATATCTACAAATTACAAGAAAGGTTTAGCCAAGCACTTTTTGCCGTGGAAATCTTTTTTATGTTTACGAAAAAGTCCTAAAACTTTTTAAAATTAAAAAATGGCCCTAAAAGGTTAAAAATGTATAATATGCATCCAATCATGTTGAAAATGCATGGAAAACACCCCTAAAATATATCAAGCATTTGGCCAAGCATGAAAAGTTTTAGAACAATTTTTTTTCAATTTTACAATTTAATCCCTAGATTTTTTTCATATTTGCAAAACAGCCTAAAAATAAAAAATTTACAAATAAACCCTTGCTAAAATTGGCCAAGCATGGAAACACCTTTCCAAGGCCTTTAAAAATTTTAAAAAATTATTTTTAGGTTCCTATAATTTTAAACATGACAAAATTTTCCAAGTGTCATAAAATTATGTATGAAAATTCCTTTAAAAATCATCATCAAATTCAACCAATCACCAGCAAACAAGAAAATAATATTTTAAATATGGATACATGAATAATCAACATAAATCCTAATTTCTACCAAGCTCACATCATCATCAACATAAATAAAATCATGAAATATAGACATGTAAACACATTTGATCAAATATTCATATGAAAACACTAAGGAAAATAACATAATTGTAAACATATTCACATGGTAAAATAAACAACATATCAATAAAAATATGTTTCTTGATGAAAATCAAATTTTTGTTAAGAAAACTCAAACTTAATAGCTAAATCAAGGAATTCATTCATGGCTTTTACACTTGGCCTTTCAACATGGATTCGAATCCATGGACATAAGTGATCATCAAGCCCACTAAAAAGAAGGAAAATGATGGAAAATGAAAAAGATGAGCAAAAATTTGAAAGAAACTACCTTGAAAGCTTGAGAATTTACAAAAAAAAAAAAAAAAAGCTTGAAAATACATAGCAAAAAAGCCAATTTTTGGCATAAATGCCATTAGCCCCCATGAAAATTTCCTCCCCTTTATTTATATGGCCAACAAAAGCCATTCTTTTTTGGAATGAAAATCATTAAAATTTTTAAAATTCATCAAAATGCCAAGTTCTCTAGGACCCTTGAAACTGCATTTTTTTTACACGTGTTTACATGGCCATTTAAATATGATTGAATAAGTTATAAAAATGCCAGTACACCTGGAAGAAGTTGACTTCTATTAGGGTGACCACTAAGTTCTCAGTCTTAGATAATTAAGATTATAAGAAAAGTGGGCCCAGATAAAATTAGGTGTTTAAAGCATTCAAGAAGCATCATTCAACCCTAGATAAAATATTGTCTATTTGTCTAAGCCCTGCTCTTAATACTCAGAATGGCCAACGAGGGGCAATTATAAATAAATAATTTTGTTTGAGCCTTTTTTCTCTAATAAACCATGCCTAAACGAAGACTTTTAAATGAAATGCACTTATTTCTCTTTGGGCTCCAATTTTGATATCCTAGAGCTTAATTGGAAGGTTATAGAATGAAATAATAAAAATAAAAAATGAGATAACATTGATTGTCATGTCACTAGGCACTTTGAGGCAATGTGGCACTAGGTGAAAAATTTTTTTTGAAGAGGTTTGAAATGCCTAGGGGCCATGTTAAAAAATGGCATTCACGAAGATGTATTGATACATCATTGAGGTCATTCAGTCAAGTACAAATCAGTCATTCATCATTCTCAGCTAAGGTAAGGTGTTTAGAAAGTCAATGATATGAAAAATCTACATTTTTGCATATAAATCTCGATACATGGCCAGTAGGCATCAATACAAGGTTCCACATCATCAAAATTTCAAAATCTTGTTACTTGTATCAATAAAAAAAGGGCATAGTATCCATACTTAAGGTAATGTGTCAGTACAAAGGGTGTTTGTATTGATGCAGGTTTATGTCATAGCTAAAATTATGATTTTTGGCCAAAATGTATTGATACACAAGTGGGAGTATCGATACATCCTTTGTGATATTGGTAAAGGCTATAAGGTATCGAGACTAAAAAGGAATTTTTGTTTTTTGTATCAATACAGAGCTTATTATATTAACATTGGAAGGCAAAATTTGCTTTATGTATCAATAAGAGTTCTTCGTATCTATACAGGAAGCAACTTTTGCCTAGTTCATGCTAGTTTTAGCCCTCGTACAATTGATCTAAAAATCTGATTTAGCCTTGTTTTGAAAATTCATATCAGGCTTTAGCATTAGACTTATGATTGGCTTAACAAATTTTTAAAGCCAAAAAGACTAAAATAGGATATTTTCCTGGAAAACTTGGCTCGTTTGGGGGCATGCTTGGCTGTTCTCCATCTACAAATAGCCTTAGCCTTTCTGCTTCACCACCTTGGCTACTAGAGCTAATGTAAACAAACACAACTGAGCATTGCACCTAGAGCTATACCTATGGTGCATGATGTCTTCATTTATGGCTCATAAACCTTTAGCCAAGCATTTGATTATAAAAGAGCTAACTTAGGGTTAGAAAAAAGACCTCTATGCACTCATAGGCCACAGTTTTCAAAAATATTTCTTCATTTTTGTAGCTCTTTGATCAACCCTCCAAAACCTCTTTAAAACCCTTGTTTTCTACGTTCTTTTAGCACTAAACTCCTCCCTATCCATAGTATCACTTCAAACCTCATCTTTGCTACTCTTTCTTACTCAGCTATAGCAAATAAAGGGAAAAAAATTGAGCCAAAAACTAAAAAAATAAAGAAAAACCTTAAAAACATAAAATTTGCATCCTTGAGGAAATAAGGAAAAAATAAGTTTTGCAAGCTTTGTTGGTATAACTTTTACACTTTTCTCTTCATTTCTTTGTAGATACACATATCTCATGCCATCTTAACTAACCAATCCTCATGAAACCATGACTTTTATAAAAAAACACGCATATTTGAGCTTGTTTTGATGATATTTTTGGTTTATGATGCCTTGATGTTGTTTGAATGCTTCAAAACTCATAATTTTTCTTAACTCATCTTAGAACAACCATTATTTTGTTGATTCTTAGCATTCCCTGCCATCATTCATGAATAGTACTTGATGATACATTGTTATTTCAAGATATTATGAGGTTCTATAAAGCTTGATGATGCTTGTGTGAGCTTGATGACAAAAAATTCATGTCTTTCATGTTGTAAAAACTTGTTATCACTTGTTTCATGCCTTGGAGACATTTTTTCACATGTTTATATCATTTTTCATGTGGTCATAAGCAACCTCTCAAATGTTCTTGCATTTTTTTATGTTTTTTGCATTTTTATTTTGTGATAAAAATGTTATTTTTGTTGTTTCTCCAGCACATGCGTATCATATATGCCTTGTTTGCATGCTTTTGATGATTGCAAATGCTTTCTCGCTGCCTTTGTTAGGTGCTTGTTTGCAGTAAAAATCTATTTTCAAAGAAACTACCTAAGTTAAATCTATGTTTCCTCTAATAAATGGAAATTGACATAGATTTAATGTTTTCACTAATTGGTCTTCAAATCTCAGAAAAAAATAAGCTTTCCATGTATGGTTTCAATGTTAAATTAGGTTAAATGTTCTCATTTTCAAAATAAAATAGTTTTTTTTTTACTTCTTTTAAAATGTTTGTGCCTTAATTATGAGATCTAATACCTCTTATTAGTGACTTTGGTTAAGGGTTGTTCCATTATCCTAAATTACTTTGAGATTATGCGAATGAGCTTGTGAAGCCATTGTCATTGATTATCTTTGTTACAAACATTTGAATGGCCATAACCCAAGCCTAGCCTAGAAAACCTTAAAAAAAAAAAAAACTCTCTTATTTTGCTTTGGTTGCATTATAATCATGACTCAAGAAATCATTTTCGAGCACCAAAATATTGTTTGGAATTTTTTATATTTTCCCTTAAAGGACATTGAATTACCTTTGTCAACAGAGTCTTGTTTTCCCTTGGTTCAATCTAGATGAGGGAGTTATGATTTTTTGAACTTTTGCTATCAAGAACCCTTGAAATTAGCTATTTACATTATGTTTAGACCTTTTTGGCCCACCAGATGATTTTTATGGATTTTTAAAGTATTTTTACTAAAAATTTCATTAAATTCTCTTTCTAAAAATGTATCATTTATGATTTAAAGATTTTGACCTAGTCTAAAGTAATTTTTCATTTTTCATAACACCCTTTTCCCTGCACATGTTGCTAGTATTCATGCAAACTCAACTTCAAAAATTAATTCCACCTAGAAAGCAATTTTTTAGGATTTTTGGGATATTTTTATGTTAATTCTTGTTAAGTTACCTTTCCAACATTCTGTTTACCCCTTGAATCCTTCAGATGAATCCAAAATAAATTCGAGAAAGGCAACACCGTGATGTTGTCCCCTATTTTTGAACTTAAAAAAAAAACAAATTTCCAAACCACTTTTTCAAGGCATTCAAATGCCTTGAAATGCACATGATTGATTCCATATGGAGTTGAGTGTCATGAAAAGGTCCTATAAGGCTTGAATCAAGGCCAAACAAAAATGTTAATTTTAGTTTTATTTGAATTACTTGTTGTAATTTTAAAACCATTATTTTCATTAAAAATATTCTTTTTTTTCAAAAAATTTCTAAAATTTCAAAATTAGGGATACTCCAACCCATGCTCTGAGGGAATACCTTAATCTCACTTTTATAAACTTCATTCAAATTCCAAAATCACTAAAATCTTCACCATTAGGAGAATTCCAACCCCACCTTTCAAACTTCACTTCAAATCTAAATTTTTTTCTCTCTCAGATTTCTCTGGGTTTTTTAATCTTAACTTTCTTTTTCATTCCTCAAGCAACCATTGAGTCCAAATGTGTCTCAGAATTGTCATTCTGATTATTCCTTAATAATCGAAGAAAATTATGAGATACATCCTAATTGTTCTATATTTTCCATGCTTTTTGTATGTTTATTTTTGTGTAATATTTATTATAATATTTTTCATCTTGGTGTCCCCTCTGCATTCATATTTCTAAATTTCTTTAAAAAGTATAATGTAATGTTCTATGTCGATATCTTTCTAGTGTTGGACATGAAATATTCGATTTGCAAAATTAAATTTAAAGATTATTTTTGTCAAAAAATCCCTAAGTTCCCTACATCTTCGAGGCTTATACATGATTCAATTTATTTCCTTAAAACCTGGGTTTAAAATTTTTATACAAAATTCATGTAGCAAAAGGTGATTGTATCAAAGTATTGACAAGTCAAAATCGAAGAAATCAAAACCAACATCAGACATGGCTAGTGGTTACTGATTTTGGGCATCATCGGGGTGTTAATTCTTTCCTAGGCACAACCAACTCTCAAACCCAATTGACGAATCTCTAGACCTTGTAGACCTTGAATTAGCATTTTAAGTTTTGTAACTTGGAAAATCATTTTTAGTAGGTATCCCATCATACCTAGCCTAAATGATCAATGGTGACTCCAAGTCTTAGGCCACTTCGTGATGGCCATCTAAGATCAATTGGACGAGTGATTCATCTGATGTTCCTTCCCCTCATCATTATCTCATCACGCCTAATCCAAATCTCGATCAAGGAATAATCCAAAAGCATTCCTTCTAAGTCATGCGTGTCACCATCCAAGCGACTCGGGTTATGTTAGGGGCATGTCGCGATAGTTTTCAACTCTGACTTTAACCTAAATTTTCTAGCAAGTATTATGAAATTCTCATAACACTTTCAAGGTGGAAAAACAAGGAAAAAGTCGTACTAATAGTTGCTAAAAATTTCAACACCATCAAAACATTGAAACAATGCCATCCTAGTAATAGTCAACACCAATACATTGACAAATGACTCTAATATGAATTTCATTAGAAAAAAAAAACATATTTTAAACTAATTGATATTGATGTGTGTATCATTATGTATGACTCGTCATCTTAATGATGATCAAGATAAAATCAACTAATGACATTGTTAGAACTAAACTAAATTGGTTAATGGGAAATTGAAATCTAACTAATCTAGTTTCCATAAAACTAGCTTACAGAATTCCAAAACTAAAGATAAAAATAAAAAATTATAAAATTAAAATTAATAAACATAAAAAAATTTTGGAAATGAAAGAAATAAAATCATAATAATGAAACCAAATTTTGATTGGAAATCCTAAACTCATAAAATTTTATGAGAAAAAATCTTATAGAAGAAAATTAATATTTTAAAAAAATGGGAAAGTTATCAATTAAATTAGAGTTTCAAAAATTGAATTAATTAATGAAAATATTTGGAGAATTTTAAAAATTGTAAACTTAAAAAAATTATACTAAAAAATTACAAAATAAAAAACTCTATAGTTTGGAACAAGAATATTCTAACAATGCTGTCAAATTTATAAAAATGAACTGAAGGCAACACATTATTCAAAATATTAATTAATAAAAATGAAAAAGATGAAAGCTTCAAATCCAAAACTAATTTTACTAAAAAAGGTTTCACAAGCATAACATTCGTGATATTGTGAAAAATTCAAATTTAATAAATAAATTTGATAATTTAACATGGCATAGTATAAAATGCCAATTAGATTTCTTTTTTGAATATTTCAAAATTTTTGGAATGAGTAATGGCATAAATACCGCTTAAATATCGATAAAAATATATGATAGTTGAATCTAAAAATTTCACAAAAAATGTTCAAAAAATTCCTAAAATTTTTAAATTCAATCATGATATCATCTATAGAAATAAATTTTAAATTTTATCAAGAAAGTATTTAAGAACTAATTTTTTTCTTGAATATTCATCCCTTTTATCGAGATTAATTCTTTTTAACCCTCGAAACTGTACTTTTTTTATCATGTGCTTGCGTGACCATTTGGGCATGACAAAATAGGTCTTGAATATGCTAGCTTGCTTGAAGGAAGTTGACCTTCACCAAGGTGGCCACTAGGTTTTCATTCTTAGATGTTTAGAACTATTAGAAAAAAGGGCTCAGACGAAATTAGGTTTCTACAACTGCCTTTCTTTGGTCGTTGCTAAGAATCAGGAACAAGGCAAAGACCAAATAGATATAATTTTGTTTGGTTTGTAAAGTCTTGAAAAATAAAATAAAAACACGTTCATTAAAATAGAATAAATAATAAAAACCTTATCCTAAATTTCCTATAAAAATAAATGGACAAATAAAAAAGGGTTAGTGAAAAATATGAACAATATATATTGGAATCTCCATATAAATAAAAAATATAATAAAAAATTTTGTCTTAAAAATATAAGGAATTATATTTAAATATTAGTTGAGATTGAATCAATCAAAATTTAGTTAACACAAAATTAATTTTAGGCCTAATTCTCTAGACTGTCCCCAGGGGAGTTGCCAAGCTATCGCAACGTGGTTTTGATACAAATCCTAACTAGCCCGACTTAAAAGACGAGTATACCCCTCGTTCCTATGTATATCTATATATCATTATTTTTATTATAAAGGCCATATCATGATTATTTTTTTATTTTCGAGGACTGAGTTATCAAGATGAATCACTCACTCAACCCTAAATAGTCATTATGAAAGACCATTTATTTTAGAGTTGCCATTAATCTATTTTTGCTAGATGAGATTGGTTACCTATTAATATTTTGAGGGTTATGAAACCCTTAAATATAAACTCAGAGGTTCATGATAATACTAGAGAATGCATGAAAGGGTCCAGGAGTTAGTTAAAATCATGAGTAAGGATTGATCCCTATCATGATGCCCAATAATCGGTACCTCATTAACCATGTGTTAACATAAAATTTAATTTTCATTTGATTTCAAATTTTGATATTTAATTATAATTCTGATGTACTAAATAAAATTTAATGAAATAAATTTATTATTCCACATGAAAAATTAAGTTTTCAACATTTTTGAAAATAAAAAATTTCTTCTTCACCCCAACAAGGATTGAAAGAATATGAAGTGTTTATTTTATCTTTTGCACCCATCAGAAAGCTGAATGAATATAAAAGGTTTTAGAAACCAAAACATCTTTTGCACCCTACCAAAGGACCAGAGGCATGTGAAAGGTTTTATTTTTACAAATTTGCAAAACAACGATTTTACTCATTTTAAGAGGGACATCTCATTATTAAAATAATTCGTGGAACCCCTTGCATATGCTCGGAGACATTCCACATACTATTTTAATTCAAAGACATTGCGTTAATTTTTAAAAAGAATTTTGCTTTTGCAAAAACATTAGAATTTTATCCCTAGACTTGAATTTGGTTAAAGAGACTAGAATATCCTTCAAAGTGCTCTTTCAACATGGAAGTATCCTAGTGACCTTAAAGGACTTGATTTAAAGTAAATGAGTAAACTTTCCCTAAGGTATACCCTCTATGTGAAAGTATCATAGAACCTTAGAGGACTTAACAACATCAAGAAAAGAAAAACATATCCTAAATGTGCACCTTTGAAATGAAAGTATCTCGATTAACCATATGACTCAATTCTAAGGTTAATTGCTAAAATATCCCTAAGATATGCCTTCGACGTGAAAGTATTCCTCTAACCCTAAAAGACTCGATGATGTCATAAAAGGATAAACCTATCCCTAATGTGCACGTTTGACATGAAGGCATCTCAGTGATCACATAGGACTCAATTCTAAGGTAAATTACTAAAATATCCCTAAGGTTTACATTTGTTATGGAAGCATCCAAGCAACCCTAAAAGACTTAAAAATAATATAAAATGATAATTTTACCCTAAATGGTCAATTTGATATGGAATGACAATTGTACCTTTGCTAGGTAACTTAGACATCAAATATAACCTAAAATGCAAAGATTACTAATTGGTCCATAAATTTCTTAAAATCGCATATTAGCCCTAAATAGCTAAAATGCTAGATATGTTCCAAAATGAATTTAAAACATATGGAAAATTCACAAAAAACCCTAGGACCATTTAGCCAACCATGGATGACCAAGAAAGAAAATTTTCAAATTTTACAACTTGTTCCCTAAGGTTTTCTAAAATTGCTAAAAGCCTCTAAAAGATGAAAAATTACCAAAATAGCCTTACATGATTCAGCCAAGGCTTGGAAACACTTTTTCAAAGCCTTAAAAATTTCAATTAAAGTAATTCTAGGCTCTTAAAAGATTCATAAATTTTGAAACAGTCCTAAATGGATTTAAGAAGTGAGGAGAAATCACAAAAAAATCCTTTCCCCTAGTTGGCCTTCACCAATGAAAAATCCAAGAAAAATTTTTTTATGCATAGCAAGACAAAATATGTCCTAGCTACTACCAAGCTCAAAGTATCACCAATATACAAAAATATATATTAAATAACATCATGTATAAATTTAAACAGTAGTTTATTTCATAGCATGAAAATATTTTATAATCAAAACAACCATATTCATAAATAAAAATATGAATTTGCATGATCTCATAATCAACACAAAAATATTCATAGTAAAATCATGAATTTCCAAGATCTCATAATTAACACAAAAATATTGTAATGCCCTAAACACTCACGGTACTGTAAAAAATTCAAATCTAATAAATAAATTTGACAACTTGACATCCCACAGTATAAAATGCCAATACAAATTTTTTCTTGAATTTTTTTATTTTCTGGTGTTCGTATTGTCATAAATATAACATGAGTGCTAGTAAAAATATATGATGATTGACTCCCAAAATTTCTCAAAAAAATTTTAAAAAATTCCAAAATATTGGAAATTCAATCATGATATCATTTGTAGAAATAAATTTCAAAATTTATCAAGAAAATATTTAAAAACTAATTTCTCTTAAATATTCATGCTTTTTATCCAAGATTTTTTTTTTACCTTTGAAATTATAAATTTTCTATCACATGCAAGTACAACCATTTAGGTATGACCAAAGAGGTCATGAAAATGCGCAGCCTACCTAAAGAAAGCAACCTTTACCAAGGTGACTGCTAGGTTCTCATTCTCAGATATTTAGGACTATAAAAAAAAGGGCCAGACGAAATTAGGTGTCTACATAGGGTTAAATGGGCCTGACTTATGTTTCTATGAATTTAATCCAATTACATCAATTATTTATTTAACTAAATAAATAAACAATATTTATTTAATAAATGTAATTATCAAATGATTATAAAATATTAAATAAATAATTTGGAAACATAAATTAGCTAGTATATACATATCTTTATGGATTTTATCACTATAAAATCCTTAATTTAATTAAAATTTTTAACCTAATTTTAATATTATGTAATATTAATTATCAAATAATTAACATTACAATAATAAAAGAAGGGATAATAAACAAATTAAGAGATAAGAATTTTATTCTCAACCATATCTCGAGTCTAGATGAAATCCTATTTCAACTAGAATAAGTGTTTCCTTACCTTTGCACTGTATGCCTTAAGTTAGATATTATTTTAACAAGACAATCTCATTATTAATGTCTTAATTGGACAATAGAATCTAGATTTCATAAATATGATTTTTCTCAAATAATTGAACTTATTAAATTAAGTCCTTCATTCAAATTACTTTTTATTTAATTGAGTCATACTTAATTGAATCTTGGATTTAATCCAAAAAACCAACCTTATTGTGTTTGACCCATTAGATTCCCAGCATGTTGGCAATGAACATAAGTAACCTTATTAATCATGTTTATAGATCAAGAGCGAGATCTAGCTACCTATCATGACCACCCAAATGTTGAAGAGTCAGTGTGACTTTATAAAAACTTTTTAGTAACCAACCTACTAGTGTAGTATGATTTTTTCACCAAATATCCCAGATTAAGGATGAGCATGGTGCAATGTCTACCCAAACATTTTATCCATATTAGTTCTTACAACTCATGGTCAATGTTCATAAATATATAAGGAACAATTCCTCATAGTTCATTATGCTTTGGCCAGATCAAACATAGTTAAGAACATTTGAGATATGTCTCCAATGTCACTCGAAGTGATGAGTCCTCTTTGGATCACTCACTTATCTATGACATGATTCATTCTATACCTGAAACCACCTTACCATAAGCAGCCATCTATTATGGACCTATTCATGATGGAATCAAAGCATAACACTCCTCATACATGATAACTTTGTACTAGAAGTCTAAGGACTATTATAAGTGATTGGCACATGAGAACATATTCCATAGACACTTAAGTGACTTATACCTAATGGAGTTCTTATTCGGGCCATGTTTAGTGAACTTGTTTCCATGAAACAAGCACTTATATCCTGTACTTAAGTATCTCATATATTCCAACTTCCATGAGATCAATGAATTGTATGCATCCCATGTATGAAAGTTTAGCATATTCTAGTCTTTATGCATCGATGCCCCTCTTTATAATACGATGACTAAGAATATTTTTAGAAACATAGCTTTGATGTATAAGGATCTCATCATCATAACTGTTTGACTAACTTTGCAAGGCCATTGTATTTCAAGGGTTTTATCCAATTATTGTTTGCATAAGTTTCAATCACACTAGTAATATGAAGGAAAACCTATGTTACTTTAAGATTTGTAACATATATGATGTTATTTTTACCATGTATCCCATGTCCTAATTCGATTAGTTCAAGGGCATATACCAACACTTACCACATAAACCTAGGGTATGTTAAATTATTATGCTCAAATATGTGTCAGTTCTATGCTATAATAAGTTAAGCTAAAATCCCTTTCAAATTTAATTTGCCTTTAAATATATGGCTTTAATGATGGGCCTTACTAAAGTTATGTTTGGGGATTAATATGAATGTTGACTCTTCTATGATTAAGAAATGCCTTGAGTGGTGAAAGAATTGAGGCCATATGAGGTGAAGCATTTGGATACTCCATAATTCACTAAGAACTTCAGTATAGTAGTTATTTGTTTATAGTATTCATGTAGTGTTCAAGTGCCATACGATTAGGCACAAATTTTGTCTATAAGAAGAAACACTTAGAGTAAAACATGCATTGACATTAATTAAAAGGATGACACTCGAATGCTAAACCTTGAATTTCTAGCACTTATTAGCCCTTTTAGTCTAAGCTGATGGCATATGTCATGCCACATTCTTAAGTCATTTAACCTCACTTTAGGTTCCTATATATAGACATTCGAATGTCAAAAAAATAAACTCTGAAAATCAAGCATAAGGACACCAAATGTGCTCAAGAAACCAAAAACATATGCTTCCTTATTTTAACTAGAACCCTCAGTGACCATATTCATTTTCAAAAAAAAAGTTTTCACCCATCAAATGAATTTTTAGGGGCAGTTTATAGTATTTTTATGTTGAACTTCATCAAGTTACTTTCCAATGGCATACCATACGTCCTTTTTCAAGTATATGTTGAAGGGTAACAAATTATTTCCATATGCTATACGAATCCCCTGTACCCAATAACCAAATTTGGTTGCAAAAATTTTTCCTCCATGAAAAATTTTTTAGGCAATTTAAAAAATTTTTAACCTTTATCCACCTTTTTCTAAGGTCATTTAGATAGGTAACAAATTATTTTCTAATTGCTATACAAATCCCTTGCACCCTGCAACTAAATGCCATTGCAAAAATCTTTTCATCTATCAAATGAATTTTTGGGCAATTTATATTATTTTTAGGTTAAAACTCATCGAGTTAGCTTTCCCAGAATATATAATATGCCTTTATTATATGCCTTTTTTTAGGTCATTTAGATAGATAAGGAATGATTTTTTGTTTACTATTTGGATCCCTTGTATTTTGTGACTAGATTCAGTAGCAAAACTATCTTCACCCATCAAATGAATTTATAGGAAACATAAAATATTTTAAGGTTAAACCTTATCAAATTAGCTTTCTAATAGTGTATCATTTGCAACTTTCAGAGTTCGCTTGAATAAGAAAATAATTAGGAAAATATTATACACATAAGTTGTCCCTTACAATTAATGTCCTCATTCATTAATCTTATGTCGCTCTACTTCGAGTTATTTGAATACTTTGGAATAAGAGTTGTTAGCATCATCCTTGGAAAAGTTGAAAAGGCATTTGAATAAGTAGTCATAAGTCACTATGGCTTATCTTAATGCTCACATTTTTTTTAAAAGAAAATGGATTTAAGCTTGATTTTTCAATTCCCCATGATTTCAATTTCATTTTTTAAAAATTTTTAGAAAATAGTATTTTTTTAATAATCAATGAATTTTCAACTAATTCCCACTTATTTTGTTTTTTAAATCCACGTTTGAAAATTTCTTTGGAAATCATTTTTTCCCTTATTTTTTGGATTTTTTTAAATTTTCATCAAAACTCTTGTGCCTTAACCATAATGCTAATCAAGCTTGCATTTGGCCATTGTTAGATTATTTTCTAAAATAATTGAGGCTTTTTATGAAATACAATGTCATCGATGTCCCATTTTACTTATTTTTTTTATTCATTGAATTGATTGTTGATTCCATGGTTGGTTGATTTGTTTGTCTTATCTTTATGATTAAACTATCATCACCATGATCAAACATTTAATTAGATCCATTTTATTCTAAAATAAGGCAATATCTTCTGGGTAATGTCTTTTTCTACGTTTTTTGCCATACTATTAGGGAAGATTCCTCAAATTCGCCTTAACTCAAAAGTATCCTTTCTAAATAAATGAATCCAAAGCATTTTCAAAGATAGAAAACTCTTTTGGTTCATTGAGCAATTGGGGGTCATAGGAGATTTTGACACTGCTAAACTTATTCTTGCTTTTTTTAAAAGGAAATTATGTTTTCTTTTAACATTTTTTGAAATATTTATTAATTTTATGTCAAATGAAATTGTATTGCTATATTCTTTGTCATTATTAAATTCACATTTATTATTATGCCATGACACATTAATTACATTCATGTTTATTAAACAAAACAAGACAATGGCTTAGGGTTATTGTCTTTTCATGGATCTTTGCTATATAATTGGCATAAATATCAGAAATTGCCTTAATTTGATAATATCCATTTTCAAAAAAATGATTCAAAAATATTATTGAAAATATTAAAAAACTCATATTTTACCGAGCTATCGAGGAATATAAGAAAATTTTGAAGTTAGAGAAATTCAAATATTTTCTAATAAAAATAATTTCTATAGCTAAATATCATAAAATGAAAATCACAAAACTTGTAATCATGATAAATTTGGCTAGTAGTTACCAATTTTAAGGAGTTGTAGGTGTGCTAATCCTTCCTTATGTGTAATCAACTTTCAAATCCAACTTTTTTTCTCTAACTTCTAAACAAACCTTAAGACCAATCTTTTCAAAATAAATTTTAAAAAATTGTAAGTCTGATCAGACATAGTCTAAAAAGATTAGTGGTGACCCAAATTGCATGTTAGATGAAATATTTATTAATTTTATGTCAGATGAAATTGTATTGTTATATTCTTTGTCATTATTAAATTGACATTTACTATTATGCTATGTGTAGACACTTTATTTTGTTCGGGCTAATTTTTAGCAATCTGGAGCATGGACATTAAAGGGGGCAATGATTTGTCGCCCAATAAAAAAGTATTTGGAGGACGTCAAGAAGGCCTAGGGATCATATCAAAAGTAAATGTAAAGATGTGGCATCAAATGATGTAGTCCAAGGTATCCGAGGATAAAAGATATGAGAAAATTCATAATTTTACTTAAATGTATCGATACATGGTTTTCATGTATTGATACAATGCTTTAACATGCCAAAAATTTGAAATGTCCCCATTTGTATCGATACATCATGTAGATGTATTGATACATAAGCCTTTGTATCGATATAGGACCTCATGTATCTATACTAGGCCATGCCAGGACCAAAGCATGCATTCTATAAAGAAATGTATCGATACATATCAACATGTATCGATACAGTGGTTCATATTATCAATACAATGGTTTACAGTATCGATACAACGATCATTGTATCGATACACACAAGGTTTTTGGACCAAATGTATCGATACAGTGATTCATATTATCAATACAATGGTTCATAGTATCGATACAACGATCATTGTATCGAGACAACGATCATTGTATCGATACATGATCGATACAAATGTATCAATACATTATGCAATGTATCAATACATGCAGGCTATTTTCATGGTCCGAGCATTTTTGACTCATCCACCATTGATCCAAAACTCGATTTTAACTTATTTCTTTGCATCAGAAAAGATTAAAACACATATCATATTACGAATTTAGATTTTTGGATTAATCAAAACATTTTTTTAAGTTTAAATTGGATCAAAAGGGTTAAGGTCATTTGATCACCCTACTCTTTTTTAGTTATTGGCCAATGTTACCATCAACTACCCTAGTTGCTGGAAAATCATTTCAGCATTTAAACCAGCCACCTTATGCCCATCACATTGGCAGCAAATGGCTCCCTATAGCCACCCTATAGCCACCATGCTGACATCACCTTGTCCCCCTTGAGAAATGGCCAAAAACACCTTTAATTTGGCTCCAAAAGGCTGGTATAAATGGACCACTTCTATTTTAGAAGAAAGAGGTTAGATTCTAGCTTGTTTCAGCTTCCAAAAACACATTCACACATCAAAGAAACCAAATCTCGTGGCTTTTCACCCACCAACCAAAAACAGCCCTAAAACACTCGCTCTCAACCTCTACACACTCCAAAAATACCTTCATCCATACTAGAACCAAAACCTCATTGTTTATCACTTGCATTTTCTGTTTTCCAGCATCTTCATCATTTTAGTGAGCTCTCCATATTTCCATCACCCTCTTAGGATTATCATGCATTATTGTGGCTTTTGGTTGTGGTAGTTCAAGATTTGGATGCCTTAATGCATCTTTTAGGTGCAAAATGCTTTATTTCATCCTCATTAGTTTGACATCTCTAACTCATGCATTTTATGCCATGTCCATGCATCTTGTTATCCTAAATCCATGTATGAATCATTAGCCCAACACATTTCAAGCACATTTACACATTAACTTGCATGAATCATTGTCATTTTCAGCATCCATAAAATTTTCTTATCAAAGTGCATAACACCTTCATTGTCTAGGCCATGATAAAATTAGCATCCCCATTCATGTTATGTGCCACCCCCTTGTATGTTTGTTGTCAAAATGCATGTTTGACGGATGATAAAAATTGATTTTCGAAACCACCTAAGCCAAGCATGTTAACCTCAACCAATGAGGATTAATATGGACTTAGCATTTTCCTTAAAGCTAGCAAAATATCTTGGGGAAAATTAAGTTTTCCAGATCTGAAATCTTGGATAAACAAGCTCAAATCTTCTGATTTTGAAATGAAAATGATCTTACAATTATTCCCTAAATGTTTGTGCCATTTTCTTGAGTCAAAACCTTAAATGGTGCGATCAACGAGCTGTTTCATCATCCCAAACTACTCTGGGGCTGTACAATTGAGCTTGTAATGTTCATGCCACTCTTTCCCTTCAGTCATAGATGTTCGAATGTCAATGACTCGAGTCTGGACCCGTAGACATAAAAAAAAAAAAAAAAGGAGAGATATCCCTTGCTTTGTTTTATCTCCTGCTGGCAGCATAGATGTTACAAATTGAAAAATAATTTTAAAACCCCAAACGATTTTCAGTGAATTTTATGATATTTTTCTATGAAAGTGTGTCAAAATACGTTTAAAACGAGGACTTGTTCATCCCTGGATCAGTTCGGATGAGAAAGTTACGATTTTTCAAATCTAAACTGTCCAGAACCTTTGGAATCCGAACATGAATTCTGGTTGGGCCGTTCAGGCCCACTAAATAAATTTTTGAAAATTTTCAAACATTTTT